>JANEYF010001183.1:0-89995 GCA_029963845.1 Rhamnusium bicolor | reverse complement strand
ACTTAACCTTTAGTGTCTCCATGACACTGCATAAAGAGGGTGGGAGACTGCTTCGCTTTATTTAACTATTCTTATTACAAGTTGTTTGAAACACAAATAAATAAATCGTAACCTCAATTTATATATGCTTAAAAAAATCTTGTTGATACATTGTAGATCATCATAAAAATAAGATGTAACAACATTCTTAACTTCTCATTAACACTTCCTTTGTCCCAGGAACCATCACTCTTCGGACCACAGGTACGTAAGATTTAAGTTAGAAACACCGCCTGAAGGAGTTAAGATGAGCAGAAACCCAAGAACCTGCGTACTGGGAGCTCTACAACCTGGGATCCTAGAGCAGGGGTTGAAGACTGCCCATCGAAACCTAGTAAACACCGGCGTGAAGTAGAATTGCTGAACGACTTCATAACATCAGCAATAAAATCAGCCTTTGAAGAAAGCTGCCCCCTGAATGAGAGAAGAACAAAACGTGAGACCCCATGGTAATCAAGAACTCTCATCCAGAGGGCAGAAGTTCGAAGGCTATTTAACCAGGCGAAAAGAACTGGAAGATGGGAGGCATACAAAGCAGCCAATCTGAAATACGTATATGCCATAAGAGATGCTAAAACAAACACATGGAGGAAGCAATGCGAAGAGATCGAAAGTACTCCAGAAGCAGCTAGACTCCAGAAGATCCTGCAGAGAGACAATCAAGGTAAGATTGGATCACTGCAGAAACAAACAGGGAGGTTACACAAATACTGAGAAGGAGACTCTAGATTTTTCTAGAGACACACTTCCCCGGCAGTGAGGCCATTCCACAACACAACAACGGTCCAACAGAAGACATACCAATGAGAAGGGCGTCAAAGGAGGACTGGAAAAAGGCACTAGACAGCAAAGAAACTGCCATAGGAGCCTTCTTAGATATAGAGGGAGCATTTGACAATACCTCATTCAACTCAATAAGTGAGGCAGTGAAGAGGCGCCGGAGTCGGTCTTTCAATAACAAGATGGATCGACTCAGCACTCAGAACAAGAAAAATCCAATCCACGCTGGGAAACATGTCGGAGGAGGTGTCTGTAACTAGAGGATGTCCGCAAAGGAGGGGTTCCATCACCCCTCCTGTGGTGCCTGGTTATGGATGAGCTCCTAGCACAACTGGAACAGCGAAGAATATATGCGCAAGGATATGCAGACGACGTCACAATCCTAGCAGTGGGAAAATTTGAGAGCGTTGCCTCAGAAAATGATGCAAAGAGCTCTCAATACGGTAGATCGATGGTGCACACAGGAAGGGCTTTCTGTTAATCCAGGAAAGACCACGGTGGTGACTTTCACAAGGAAAAGAAAACTCCAAAACCTGAGGAAACTATATCTTCGGGAAAAGAACTACAGGTGAGCAATGAAGTCAAATATTTAGACTAACCTAGATACCAAGCTTAACTTCAAAGCTCACATAGACAAAGTGACAATCAAAGCCACGCGGGCCTTATGGACCTGCAGAAGCACGGTGGGCAAGAGCTGGGGACTTCAACCAAAATGGTGCACTGGTTGTACCAAAGGGTCGTCGTACCAATAATAACCTACGCCTCCTGATCTGGTGGCACAAGGCCGGAAAAGGAGAGGCGATGAGAAAACTAGGCAAGTTGCAAAGACTTGCATGTCTAGGGATCACGGGAGCAATGTCAACAACGCCGACCGCAGCCTTGGAAATACTGCTAGGCCTACCTCCACTACACCTAGTGGTGGAGAATGAAGCACTAATGGCAGCATACAGGCTAAAAACAACTGGGTATGGGACCATCTCAAGGAGAGGATACCATACTGAAGTATTCCAATATGTAGGGAAAAATCGGCTACTCGATATGCAGTCAGACAGAATCAGCACAACCTACAACTTCACAAAAACTTTCAGGGTAAAAATACCTGAAAGGGATGGAGAAGGAGGTAGGATGCAGAGACAACAAAATGACACCATCTGGTATACTGACGGATCAAAAAACGTCAAGCAGTACTGGAGCAGGAGTTGCGGGAGAACAACCAGGGACAGACATCAGCCTGAACCTCGGAAGTATCGCAACAGTGTTCCAAGCCGAAATCACAGCAATAGACGTCTGTGCACAAGAAATGATACGGAGGGCATACAAAAATAAGAGAATCCGCATCATCACTGACAGCCAAGCAGCCCTCAGAGCTCTGGAAGCAGTAGAAATACGATCTAAAACAGTAAAAGACTGCCTGGAGTCCCTGGAGAAACTTACAGAACACAACAGTGTACAACTGGAGTGGACACGAGGACACCAGGGAAATACGGGGGAAACGAAAAAGCAGACATGCTAGCCAGAAAAGGCGCTAAATCAATTCTAACAGGTCCCGAACCGACCTGCGGGGTACCTTATAGCACCGCAAAAGGATCGGTAAAGGAACTATTAAGACAGAAACACTACTCGCACTGGATAGAGATACCGGGAATGAGACAGTCACGCTTGTTCATCGGAGAAATATCTAGAGCAAGGACCAACGAAATGCTAAAGCTAAGCAGAAAACAGCTGAGGTGTGGAGTGGGAATATTAACAGGACACTACACACTAAACAAACACCTAACCAATATAAGGGTGAAAGACAATCCAGATTGCAGGATGTGTGGTGAAGAGGAAACTCCCCGCCACATCTTATGGGAATGCCCAGCCCTAACGGCAATGAAACTAACACACTTCGAGGGACCACTTTTTAACCCCGGGAAGAGATAGCCAGAGCTCCCATAAACTGTATACTCGCCTTCTGGAATAGAACGGGTCTTATGGAGTAATGAGACTATGGGGTACAATAAGCTTAAGCTTCAGTACAGCGGGTAGTTTAAACCGCAACCCGTAAGGAGAAAAAAAAAAACACTTCCTTTTCTAAAAAATATATGTACATCAATCATTTGTCCCCTTACTGAATTGTACAATTTATTTAAGTAAATTGAAAGGTAACAGGATCCATCTAGGGAAAAAATCTAGTACTCTAAAATCTTGCAATTGTGCACATTTTAAATTCAACGATAAAAACAGACGGTTCAGGCCAAAAATAGCTACCAGATCAGTAGTCTCTCAAGTATATTGGGCAATCAAGACTAACAATTACGATTAATTTCAAGAGACACATTCATCTCAAAGTACTGTTAAGTCTTAGTCCAGCATACATTTAAAAATCACAACGGGATAGAAATTAGAATTTATCAAAAGATTAGATAGAAGTATTCAGTATTATCTGAAAGTTATTTGTGGTATTCTGTTAATTCTTTTTTTTTCTTGGGACTTACTACCAAATGAATAATTCTTCCAGGCTTGATTAATTAAAGAATACAGTTACCCAATATGATGCAAAACACCTCCCGTCGGTTTTCCGCGTATTTCACTTTAACAGAATCTCTTGAGGCGATACATAGTCTCCCATTACTGTGGAGATGTTTTAAAACATTATGAGCCATGAAATGCGCAAAAGGCGGAGCTTATTTCGCGGTGTGTAAGTATATTTTGAAAACATTGACAACTATCTATCATATGCCTCGTTGCATAGTCAGGAACGGAATCTAATGAAGTGGAAGAACTGGACCAACAGATGGAGTTATGCTTCTGCACATATAAAGGTAGAAGCTCATGTTTTGAAACACCTCAGATAATCAATATATAAAATTCCCTGACAGTTCCAAAAACTGGTTGCCATTATTTTTCCTGCAGAAGGGGTGACCTTAAATTTCATGGGGGAGCTGGAGCCCTTGACATGCCACTGCATTGACTCTTGGTTAGATTCAGGATCATAACAATGAACCCTGGTTTCATCTCCAGTGACAAGTCGGTTGATAATTAAATCTGGTTCTTCTCCACAAAGTGCCAAGAATTGTTCACACGCTAACATGCATTTGGAATGGTGAATGCATCCACGGAACCTATCTTGCACTAACCTTTATCATCCCAAGGTAATCATGTGGAATTCTGAAAAGTGTGGTTTCTGAAATCCCTAATAAACATCCTCCAGTACCAGAGACTCAATTTTTTCAACAACATCTGAAGTCATCACGTGCCCTGGATGGGATCATCATCTAATGATTCTCGACCACATTTAAACAGTTTTGATCACTCACAAATAGTTGACACGGAAGGACAATCATTCCCACTATCAACAACATTTCTTCAAGATTTTTTTTTGTTTGTTTTTCCTTGTTTCGTAAGGAATTTTATAATAGCATGGTACTCGATTCTATTCATTTTGAGAAATTAACAATGAGTGACAACACAAACTGACAGTTAATGAAACTGATAATGTTGCAATTGTTCCGTAAATTGACATACAAGTTTCCAAGACACACGATTTTAAAAAACTGTGGAAAATTGTATCAAACATTTAAAACTGCCCAGTACGAAAATATAAAAACGACCCCTACTATACCCCGTTTTAATATAAGATCACTGAACCACTCGCTATAAGGCCGAAATGATCATTTCAACATAAAAAAAATGTAGGATGAAATTACTGTCAAATTATCCATAGATTTATTGGATAACTTGAGGCGTTTTCTTCCATTAATGTCGCACAATATCTGCACTGACTTATTAGAATTCAATAAGACAGCTCTAGGCTTATTGCGCATGTTATTTTCATCGTAGTTGTGACTTTTCTTACCAGTATCCGGATCTATAATAGATATTGCATTAGGCCTCCGCTTGTTTTGCTGCCTTTGAAAAGGCTGATGTTGGGGACATTAGGGACTAAGGGTACATTCTGAATTGCTGCTTGCGTGGGAGGATTTGCAGGTTGTGCCTGTGTAATAGGACCCGTCCTCTGCAGCATCGACTGATTGTAAAAATCTAAAAAATAAGAACCATGGTAATTAACACAGAAGTGTCTTGGTGGTGAATGTAAATTTGAACTATGTGAATTATACCTTAAAAAATGTTAAATACAGTCATACACATGTAAGTATGTGATGAAGAATGCAGGCACTTAAAACATGAATTACTATTGTTTTTGAAACCTGAAGGGCGATTCATTGTGTCCGGATATTTCCTAATAACTCATGGAAAAACGTGCATACACACACACACGTGCCAAAAAATTAAGACTAAGGGTGCTATAGCCCCTCAAAGATCCTGAATGATGATTTTTTTAAAACGAAATGTTGCTACTGCTGCTACTGATACTGATTTAATTTTTGCCATAACAGGTAACTACATGAAGTACACATTTTCTCTTTTTTTCTCTTCCTCTCTTAAGATAAAGAAATTGTGAAGAGAATGGTTATTACCATCCTCCAGATCAAATATCTACATGAAACATTAGGTGAAATTTCTCCGTGATACAATGAGTCGCCCTGTATATAGAGGTTTTTGGGTACATTTACAGTTTTTGTTTACTGATTTGCTACCTTACAGAAGAAAAAAGCTAGTGTATCGAATATGGTTACTTACAATTCACAGAAGTTGGTTGTTGAGTAGGAGGCGGCGGGTTATACTGGTACGACGTTATATGCTGTCCGGTATACATTGGTAAGGCTGGCTGCACAAAGCCAGGAGGCCTCTGTCCATAATATGGTACCGTGTTGGCAGTGGGAATGTACATAGGCTGAAGTTGTACATACTGAGTTTGAGTTCCAAACATAGTTTGTGGAGGCTGAAAATGTCAAGTCAACATTTAGACAAAAAGTACATTTAATACGTGTGTATTTTGTAAGTGACACTGTATAATGGAGTCATGACTTCAGAAGCCAGGAATTCATTTTTCTTTTTCATATTAAAAAATATGCAAGAATAGAAAATATATTTCTATACTTGGCAGGGAATTTGTAAAATTATTATAATTACTAAATATACAATTTATCAAACTAATAATAAAAAAACTCAACTCACTCTATTATTATGATTTGGCATTCTTTGCGTTTGACTAGCTGGGCCTGCCGTTCTAGCAAAGTAGGTTCCCTGACCTGACCGAACTTGTTGTTGTACAAACTAAAAACAAAAAGGCATTATTAGATAAATATCACATTTCAATTGAAATTTATCCTTGTAAGGAAAGAGATAATTTTTCTTATCAAGAACAATTATCTTATATTACATTATAATCTTTTTATCTCCTCCGTATGATCAGAACTTGCAAAATTGAAAATAGTTTGCAAAACTGCTAATGAACAAAGTAAAAACATTACAAGCTCTACTGTAAGTGTACTCGTAACTGAAGAACACAAACACATGCTGATAAGTAATACACACAAAAATGATTCACAGGACATGTTATCAAAGAATTTATCCAACAACAATTAACAAATTCTTTTCAAAGAATTTTAAGTTAACTCATAAACATAGGATTATATTTTGATTTACACAAGGGACATAATAATGACATTGGCTGAACAAAATAATAATTGTAGAACTTTTACTTATTATTATCTATATCTATATCTATATTAAATATAGACAACACAAAAGTTGTTCGATCATAGGAATTACATATGTTCACTGGCTAGGTGGAGTAGTTGGCTAGAGCGCGCGATAGTAAGTGTGACTAGATAATCTCTCCATTGTAGCTGCGGGTTCATATCCCGCCACTGAGACTGGCAATGTCGTGGGAATGGTTCCGTGTGTCCGCGTTTTTTTTATAAGTGTAACCCTCGCCCGTGCAGCTTCGGCTTAGGAAATCGGGAGTTCTCTAATTTCTGTGACGTTATCTTATTTAATTTATCATGTAAACAATTTTTTCTGCAATCGTATCGAAAATTAACTGTTTTTAGTAAATTTTTTGCGAGGTAAACACGTCTTTACTGGTCTAGCCCAGTAAAGTGACATAAGGAATTGGAAAAAGTCTTTTTCAGTTCCTTATGTCACTTTGATTGACAATAAATAGGGAAGGTACCTACTTAAACACTCTAGACAACAGCGTCTGGTATCTGTCAGTTAGATTTTATCTCTTATTCATATTTTAGAAATCTAAAAAAGCAAATTAACTAAAAATAGTTATTTCATTTTTACTTTCTTATACCTAATATATGGAAGTATAGTAATCGTAATTTTTTTCGACCTCGAGATTTTGATTGATTTATACGTTTTGAACCCTCCTGAATCCATTCTGACTATTTTCCCGAATGATCTCTGTCGGTGCGTGTGTGTGTGTGTGTGAGCGTGTGCGTGTGTGTCCGCCTTCCCAAATTTGGCAGTTAAGATTGGCAACAACATTTTATGTGATACATTAAACTTGGTGAATATGGTACCACCAGAAGAGACACAATAAATGAAAGAAGGAAGAAAGGTACAATTTCGGGGAAAAAATTAAAATTTTTATTGCATTTCTAGATGAATCTCGATGAATTATAATGAAAAAACCATAACTATATCGAAAAAAGTCTGTCTGCATGTCTGTAGTATCGCGATAGCAGAGACAGTTTTTGGGATAAAGCTTTCAAATTTGGTACACATTATGTTCTAAAGGCCAAAGACAATGATAAATTCGGTGATGAGCAAAGTTGGCCAGTTGAAAGGAGACCCCACGGGACGCCAAACATTTTTGTATTTGACTACAAAAAAATATATTCTTGATGAAAGATTATAAATCACGCCAATGAAATATATTTACTAAGTACTTAAATAAAGCTGATGTAAACTAAAAAATTTTACACATTTGATCTAATAAAATGGGGTTAGGATAAATTTAGCAGTTTGACATTTGAAATGGCTAATTCAGTTAGAAAAATATCAATGTTAATAACAAAAAATTATTAAAATATATGACATGACTTTATTATTGACAGTATCGAATGACGCTGATAATTATTTAAAAATTTTAAAGAAACATATCAAGGTACGCTATTAAATTTTAATTGAGGTAAGTCAAGAATTCAATAGAATGATTTTTTTAGATGAGGATGATATATACTGGTATAAGAAAGTTGTGTGCTGGCCACATCAGATATTTTAATAGAAATTTTAAAAGCATAAATTAAAATTACACAATTCCCAAAACAGTTATGTTAAAATAATTTTAGCTAGGTTGTATCAATTTAATGAATTTTACTTTATTTTAATCAATTAAAGATTTAGTCGAGTGCAGTTAGCCGTGAAAAATGTAAAATCTCGGAACCCTTCTAGGTATATAGTGAATAGATTTTTAGATTTTCATAAAACTGTTTTCATTGAGTTTCTAATCGTAATAACTTTAATCTTTTACATTCAAAAAATATTGCTAATAATTATTTAATTATTTAAACAAATAATTCTTAATTCGAATGAATCTTCATGTTTTCGCAATAAAATTGAATATTTTTAATTTTTTTTTCTTACAAAATCACAAAAGAAACATACTTTTTACGAAAAAAGTTTAAATATCAAATTTAATTTTTTTTTTTTACATAAACATAGAATGTACGCCTAAACGGCTTCGGATAGATCTTACACAATAGGACCTTGATATTAAAACTATTCATTGTTTTTTCTATTGTAACGGTTTTCCATCGGTACTAGTGAATACAATCCCGAGGCAGAATTTCCAATCCCGGGATTTCGGGAGTAAAAATAAAGAATCCCGAATCCCGGGATTAATCCCGGGAATAATCGTGAGTAAGAATAGAAAGAGATGTAAAACTGTGGGTTCCGTGTATCTACGATGTGAGCACGTTAAAGATCCCTACCCTACGACAAAGTGTGGGGTTCGGCAAAATTTCCAGGTTAGGGGTCCCAGTGCCTACACAGACACTGACGAGCTTATCCCCTGGCGTCGGTGATTGGCCTTGGTAGCGGAAATAGGCCAACGTTAAATAAAAGATTAAAAAAAAAATATATATATATATACATATTTATTTAAAAAAACGTATACCTGTATTATTTATATTGTATAAATATATAATATTAAGCATAAATAACAAGAAATCAACTCTTTGGTAAAAAACAAAACTTTATTAAATTAAAATAAAATAAAACTCAACAACTGCATTCATTTTTGAAAGTGACTGCGCAGAAACAAAAGTTCATCTAATACTTCGTCACTCAGCCGTGACCTGATGCTGGTACAAAGTCCACCAACAGCGTCATTTCCCATCTGCTATAATCGAGGCAGATCCCGAAAATCCCGGGATCTAGGCTATTGCAACCCCGGGATTGCCGGGATCAAAAATTTGTCGGGATCCCGGGAATCGGGATCCCGGGAATCGGGATCCCGGGATTGCATTCCCTAATCGGTACCTACCTCCACTGAAATTCGAGTGCCGATATAAATATTTTTGAATTCGGTATTTTACGTATTTTGGCATTATATGGTGCTCCACAAACTATAAACAATTTAAATCAATTTCGGTACCTACCAATCGTTCATTAAAGCTACATCTAAGAACAGATGTGTCAATGTAGCTTCATTGGTGACTACACATGATATGGCCATGGAACACATAAATAAAAAGGATGTACTTGCAGGCGCAGATATAGTTAAGACAAAGTATCTCACGAAAAAATTGGAGATGGAAAATTGAGAGCGAGTTGTTATAGCCTATTACAATGACTCAGCCATCAGCCCCCAAAAATTTGCTGAAAATGATCTTCTGTTCATGAAAAGTGGTTTGCATTGCTCTCCAGCTTGTTCACAATGCAGACAATAGCTGCTTGAATGCAACACCAGTGATATCAATGAATGAAATAGAAAATGAGGACAATGAATAAATATAATATTTATGAAAATTGTTTGTTTATAATTTTTTTCCCCGATTGTTTTAAAATAAATATTTTACAACGGTCAAAATTTCATATTATTTCATTTGGACATTTGTTTAACCTTAATGACTACTATTTAATCGAGTTATATATATTTTGTAATGTGCAATTTTAATTTTGATTTTTTAAAAATTAAAAATAATCAATTTTATTGCTAAAAAACATGAAGATTCATTCCATAATTAAGAATTATTTGTTTAAATTATTAAATGATTATTAGCAATATTTTTTTAATGTAAATGTTAATCATTTCTTAGGATTATAAACTGAAACTCAATGAAAAAAGTTTCATGAAAATCCATTCACTATAGACAGGTTCCGAGGTAAAAACTTAACAGCACTCGACTAATTAGATTCTACACAATTTAGGGTCATTACAATTTTGCTAATGTGTGATTAAAGTAGATCTATCAACACCGGATACTTATGACATTGGGATTGGGTAAGTGCAAATGCGCTCAATTTTCCTATGATCGAAGAATTTTGGTGTTGTCTGTATATGAAATAAATATACCATACCCTCAAAAAATATACAATCTGAAATATTCCACATATGGAGGGCTCAGAAGCCAATCAGTGTAAGTCACTATTTCATTGAAACTGTCTTTTACGAATGACTTACGGTAACTGTAGTCTGAAAATCTTCTTAAATAATTCTGCAGACAATTATAGTTGTTACCATTTATTGATGGAATTCTAAAGTAGTGACGACTGGTTTGTTAACTGAAAGTTTGGACAATGAAAGGGTTTTTGCAAGTCATGAGACAGTTTCAATGAAATAGTGACTTACACTGATTGGCTTCTGAGCCCTCCATATATTACCAACTCCTTAAACCTTAAGTACAATTTACTTCTATACACATTCTGGATCTCAACAGATGGCTTTGGTCAGAATTGTTTTACGATTAATCTGATTGTGATTAATAAATACTAGCATTTATGATGTCATAATATAATTTCTCCAGTAATGTGGATAAGCCACAAACATTTTTGAAAATTAAATTTTTCCATTGTTGCCATAGTGAATAAACAAAAAGAGCACTCTCTTTTATTTGTACCACCTAATGTAATGTCAAATTAGTTTGTGTACAAAACGTAATAATTCAGTTGTATATTGTTTTGTAGTGTATTTTTGGCCACAGGATTATTAAAAAGTTATTGCAAAAATGAGTTAATACGAATAGTTTAGCATGTACTCACCATATGACCCAAAGACTGTTGTTGAGGTAGAGACTGCACCTTAATGTCTGCGTTCGGTGGGGTGGATGCCTGATTTGGAGGCACCGAAGGTGCTATGCCCCTCAGACTAGGGCCCTGGTTGACCCCCTGATTAGGTTGTTGTGGTACATATGTACCAGTAGGAGCAGGATAACCGTCTGTTCCTTAAAAAAAACGAAAGAAAATCATTAAAAATATGTTAGAAATAAACGTGCTAAATTTACACAGTAACAAATTTCCAAAGTTCAAAACCTTGTATTAATGGAGAAAATCCGAGACAGTGATGATAATGGACTCTATTTAGTTATGACGTCACACAATTATGCAACTATATACTACTGTCATGACAGACCAGTTACCTATACTTCATACTGGAACTTGACCCTTAATGTATAACGTCTATAAAGGAGACATTTTCGAGGGTTTTACACAGCGTAAAACTTTATTTTCTTTTTCCCTTGGGGGAAATATTTAAGAACTTTCAGTAACTAATTTACACACACAAAACATGCTTGATTATGAACAATGTTGACCACAGTAGAAAAACTCTATTATTGATTTAATAAATTAATATTAAAAACGGATTTAGTATCCACCAATAGGAATTACGATCTGTGAAATTCAAATTGCACATGTCAATTAGTTTGTGGCTAACCTCAAGTTGTTGACATTGTTTATGATATCTTCTTTTAAAAATAACTGATTATATTCAGATTGTTGGAATCTAATATCCTACAGGTACGTAATTAAGAACATTTTTAGCCTTACCGGTTTTTTTATATGAAATGATTTCTATTTAGTTCACTGTTTTATCAGCATATCAATATACCTATAAAACAAAATGTAAAAACCAGTTGTATGAGTGACATATTTGACTTCTGCAAAGAAAGTAAAATCATATGGAACGGAGAATATTTTCTTTTAATTCGGTATTCTTTGGAAAATTAAACATTTTACATCCATTTTTATTAGCATGATAACACTCTGAAACAAATAATAAACCCATAGGTCAAAATAAACACAAAATATTTCAAGCAAGTTGAAAAGATGATGAAGTTAGCAGCAATATTAACTTTTGACTTTACTCCTATTGGAGGATATTTCATCCGTTTTAATATCAATTTTAATTAATTATATTAACAAAAAAATTTTCTGTAATGCGTTATAATTGTATATATTGCATAAGCTTTGTTCATGGTAAATGGTAACTGAGAGTTCTTAAATATTTCATATAAGGGATATAATATAAAATTCTACGCTGTGTCGTCTTTATAAACATTTGCATTAAGGGTCAAGTTCCAGTGTGATGTGTAAGCAACCAGTGTGACATGATAGTGTATGTAGTAGTATGTCGGTTGTATAAATATGTAACGTCACACCAAAAGTCGTTAGCCGAACTTCATAAAAAAAAAGTTAAACAAAAATTACAACAGAACTGAGGCAGTTTTCATAACACCAAAACACTTAGCCACTACATTCGATGCGATCGATTTGTCAACCAAGTTGGCATCATCTGGAGGTGTTTACAACTTTTAATTCTCGACGAATGTGTCCATGTAAAAAGTTATGGTATATGACAGAGGTGATATTAGATATAAAAAAGTCTTGTTTTATTCTCACACAATTACATTTTCAAAAAGGAAAAACCTTGTAACTAGTATTTTTTCCCTTTTGAAAATATAATTGTGTGAGAATAATAACACCACATGTAATTACAACCCCCTTTATCCCTGAAGGATACATCACACAATGAACGTCGTGTAACGCTGTCAAGGTTATAATGAGGGCTACCGTTTTTAGCCTCACCAGTTAGCGCCACTGACGAGTAAGGTAGCTGTCAAAAGTTATTGTTGGGCGCGGAACAAGTTTATAGGGTTTTATCATAATTATTTCGTACAACAGTAAACAAAAAACTTGATGATTATGTTTCTGTTGTGTAGTTCCATTTTGTTCGGAAACAAAAGGCGGACATATGTTTCAGAGAGACAAAACTCGCTTATAACAGTGGTTGGTATTCAGTAGGGATAACTTTACTCCTTTGAAACATTCGTGTGTTTGTAAGGAACAATTTAATCCTGACGATTATGCGTTACCAAAGGAGTCTACTACAGAAAATCGTAAGTAATAATCATGCACGTTCGTTGTTTTCATCATGCTCATGTTTGATATAACCTAACTTTAATGTCATACGATTCCTCTGATAGGTACAATAATTTCCCTACTGAGAAAGTAAATTACCACTTTCCCCTTTTGTATCATTGTGTTAAATATTTTTCATCTAATTTTTATAAAAATCACTAAAAACCCGCGTTAAAAAGCCATAATAAACATTAACGTTCAGTGGCATTTACCTTATCCTACACCAGCGCCTCTCGTGGTGAATTCAATGGCGGTAGCCCTCATTGAATGCGCACGCATATTTTCCAATAACGTCATTAATTAAACAACCGGCAATATTCGTTGTTTGAAGTTAGTCCTAATTTTAAGCATTTTTAGTTCACAATTAAACAAATAGTAGTTGGTAAAATTACTATTGTTATAACATATTTGAGGATCGTATTATATTACAATATTATTATTTTTTGTAATTTTCGTTGTTGTCCATTCGCCCCCAACTACTTATGCTTATCTTTAACGACCTTAACATATGCAACTTTATTCGCAACAAATATCCTTCAAAAAATTTACTTTATCTTCCAGTTCCAGTACACACACAACCTAAAAAATGAAAAATCGAATTTTTTTTTTTTATGTACTTTTCGTTGGGTAGAAGAAATCCAAAACCAGGCGTCAGTTTAGGGAAAATTTATTGATATACAAGTTGCATCGCTTCAGACCAGATCAATGAAAAAAGTTTATTGAAGAGATTTTGAAACACAATTCAATAACTAAAAAAATTATGACGTTTTTGTTTAGTCGCAAGAACTATGAAATAGTGGATTGTGACTTATTATTAAACTTAGTTTACTACAAACAAAAAAATAAGTTAGTTACAAGGTACAAGCATTTTATATTTCTCACTTGATGCTAATAATAACAAAACAATAGGTGTATTCTTTTTATCACGAATCTCAGCTAATCTAAGTAGTTTTACGGTTACGAAGGCTATATCAAAGGGAATTATTCTTTTATTTATGCAATGTAATCGTAAAACTACTTAGACTAGCTGAGACTGGTGGTAAAAGAAAATGCACTTAATGATGCCAACAAGTCTGGACCTTGAAATATATCAGTAGATTTTTTGAAAGATGATTGCTGCAGATAAAAGTGTTTTGACTATAAATATAAAGAATCGCGAATTTAATCAACTACTTACCATAAAATCCATAAGGATACGGTTCCATTTTGAAAATTTCAAAATTTTATCACACAAACGATACAACACTCTTGTACCACTAACACACTACGAAAAATAGTGATTTTATCTGCACTTGTTCACAAACAAACTGAGAAGTTCGAACGTGAATGATTTGATTTTTGCAACTTCTCCTCAAGTAAACTTTCATCCCCTCTAAACTGTAAAACCCTTTCCAATAATATGATAATATAATACTAGATAGGGTGCAATAAAACAATTGTAGGTACTTACTGCTGCTAGTCTGGGATATAGGCTGGTATCTATAATCCCTCGTTAAGGCAAAATATACTGGCAAAATTACCTAAGATGAACCTTTTTCAATAGCTAAGTAAATATAGTTATCTGTCACTTAACATATGTACATACATATAGGGCGTTTGCATTTTTAAATAACAGGAATCATTATTAGTTTTGCCTGTAATTTCGCCCAGAGAACCTGCATATAATTTAAGATCCTAATTGTTTTCGTTTTTTGGCTATCGTAAATAGAAAAATTCATTATAAAAGCGATTTACAGATTTATGTCGGCCATATGATGAAAATGCCACCTTAGCATCTTTCTGATCTTAAAATTAAATCAAATACAAGTAACAGTTTTAAACATAAATACAGAGACGGACTGATACCATAAGGGCTCACCGAAGAAAATTTAAATTAAGGCTCCATATTTTAGATATCTCAGTTTTTGGATATTAAAAAATAAGTATACAAAAAACATGTATTGCACAAATTAATTAATAAATTTCTCCGCAACTGTACATCGCTTCCAACTATCAATTCTGTTTCCAACAAACGAGCAATTATGGCTATCATTGTCTAGCATGTGCTTGATTCAATTTGTTCCTCCATTCCTGTAGTACATTTACGGAAATATAGAAGTGGAATTTGTTGTTAAAAAAATATATATTATATTTTTCTATTAGAACCGCCTGATTGGCAAGTTATTTTTTATTTTTTGAATGCTCACGTTTCAAAACTACATTTATTTGTATTTCCTCTTTACTCCCGACAACCCCCCATCATCACAACTTTTAAATTTCAAGTAGCAATATGTTTTTTATTTTTAGAACTGTGGCAATACGAAAGTGTAGTCAGAAAAAAATAACTATTATAGTTTTGGATATATTTTAATTTTCATTTTCCGCCACTTCAAAAAACGTGGCTAAAACAGTTGTTTTTTGTAAGAATTAAAAAAGAGTATTTACAAAAACGTTGGCTAACTTCAATTAACACAGGAGCGGATTTCAAATATTCTTCAAAAATTGAATTTCTCAGAATTGAAGTAAATAGTAAACTGTGGCCAGTTTTGGCGTAAGATGACAAGCATTTTTTACAAGAGATACAAATATAATGCATTTTTTAGAATAGTCAGCCAAGTTATCTATTCGACATTGATAAATTCTCTGACCTAACTGCGAACAAAAATTTCTAAAATCACTGCATAAATGTCAGTAATTTTTTAATGATAAACAGTTTCATATTAGCTTCAATTCTAGATCACTTGAAGTTTCTAAATTGTTTAAAACAACTCCAAGTTTTTTTAATATTCTGTAGTATGTATGTATGTATGTTTGTATGTATGTGTATGTATGTACGTACGTACAGAAAGACCATAAGGTGAGCTACGCTCTACAGTTTAAAGAAATTTAATAATAGTATACCAAGTGTTCCATTTTTTGACGTTACATTTTGTAAACTTCACGACAGCGAAAACTTGCTTAAGTCCAAATTGAACACCCTGTATTTTACATCATGTTATGTATAATCAAATTTCTTTTTTTCTGCTATAAGCATTCTGGGGGTTAAGTTACAACTTTTTGAAATATTTGCGATTTTCTTAGAAATTCAAAAATTTTAGTAAAAATTTTATCAAATTAGCCATGATTGGAGACAATCAGTAATGTCAGTCATTCTCTTATGTCAAAAAATGCCACCGCGTTTTATTACACCCACGAAGACTTTTTGAATTTGTTTATTATTTATGGAGAATGTGACAAAGTAATATCAAGAACTTATATACATTTGTTACTAGATATCCACAAAAACGGAAAATAACACTAAACACTGTAACATTCCTATTAATCGGATTGAAGACAATTTGCATAAACTAAAATAGCTATGATAAAATCAACTAAAAACATGATTCCATTTTAATTTAATAATTGTTCAAATTTCGCACTCGAACCTCCACACATTTTTCGCACCTTCGGATTAGTCCTTCATGGGTAGCTCTTCTAATTGAATCCTGTGCTAAGTTTTGAAATGCATTTCTTACTCTCTGCATACAATCTTCAATAGTTGCTCATGGGCTCTCATAAACTTTATTTTTTAATAGTTCCCCAAATAATCTAAAATTGATAAATAGGGCGAGCGAGGAAGCCATAGGAAAGGTCCATTATTGGCAATCCGTTGATCGTAAAAAAGTTTTTTATAAAAAAGTATTTATCAAATACACGTTATGTGGGGGAGCACCGTCGTGCTGACAAAAAATGTTTCTATGTTCGGCGAGAGGAAAATTTTCTAAATAGTTATTATTCAAATTTTGTAAAATATTTAGATCTTTCACCTAAAAAAAAAAACAAAAATAAAAAAATTAACTATACATATTAGCAGAAGAAATCTTTACAACTTACTGTTTAAAGTTCCTTAATAAAATTCTAATGCCACCAATATATCGTTTCTTATGGCACAGTAAACATTAAACTGCCAACTTTCTTAAAAAATTTCGCTCCCTGAACACATGAAAATTCGAGTCACTCCAATAATGCGAATTGTGTCGATTAAAAACCATTTTTGGTAAATTAGCTTCATCTGACCATACAATATTTCCTAAATAAAAATCGTCACCTATTAGAATAAATTCACAACAATTTTCTCTTCTTAGAAAATCTGTTTCTTTTAATTGTTGAACCATTTGGAACGAAAACGGGTGAAATTTATATTTAATTTAGATTCTGTGAACTGAATCCTTGCATAGTCCCGATTCCAGAGCAGTTTGTCATTGGAAATGCATGGAAATATCCCAGAATTGTTATTTCTACGTTTTCGTCATCAACAATAGGCTTCCGTTTTTGAATTCATGCCTTGACAGAGCCATAGTTTTTAAAATTATCCAGTATGCGTTTTACAGTGTTTGGTGACGGTTTCCGTTTTTGTGGATATCGAGTAGCAAATGTACTACAAGTTCTTGATAAAACTTTTATAACATTCTCCATAAATAATAAACAAATTCAAAAAGTCTTCGTGGGTGTAATTTAAACGCGGTGGCATTTTTTGACATAAGAGAATGACTGACATTACTGATTGTTTCTAATCATGGTAAATTTGATAAAATTTTTATTAAAAATTTTTGAATTTCTAAGAAAATGCATATATTTCAAAAAAGTTGTAACTTAAACCCCCACAATGCTTATATCAGAAAAAAAAGGGATTTCATCTTGATGTAAAAAAATACAGGGTGTTCCATTTGACTTAAGCAAGTTTTGCAGTTCGAAGTTTAGAAAATGTAACCACAAAAAATTGAACACTTGGTATACTATTATTGAATTTCTTTAAACTGTGGAGTATAGCTCAGCTTATGGTCTTTCTGCATGTCAAAAAGCAAATGAGAAGAATGTTATAAAAGTTATTGTAAACCATTACACCTGTCAACATTTTTTTAAAATGTCAAATATCTCTGAAACGGCTGGGTTTAGGCATAGGGTATCCTACATGTTTTTGATTCAGAATTTTATGCTCTTTTCGAAAACCCACATATATATCGTGTTCTATTTATAATAAGCAAATTGGTATCGACTTCCGGTATAACCGGAAGTGCCAGATGCTTGTAATTATTTTAGTTGGATTGACCACATTGCCATTAGTAATTCCCTAAATTTTCAAAATTTTCTGGTGCGTACTTTTCCCTATATCGATCGATGCACTTCCTGGTGAGACATGCTGTATAGTAAAATATACAAATAAAAAAGACATTAAATGACATGGAAAAAGTATTTTGCAATTCCGATTTCAACGGAAATGATAGCAGCTTTCTAATTTTTATCATGACCCCCTGTATAATTTTACATTTTTGGATAGAGCATTAAATGCCAAGTTTGGTATTGTGACATACTTGAGTGTTTACCTTTTGTTTTTCGTTAGTATTAGCGATATATTAAATGGAGAAAACGTAGTAGTAGGCTTATAAAAATTGTTTCTCTAACGACTATTTTATTGTATTATGTGCAAAGATATTATTAATACAATGACTTGAAATTAATTATTTTTCTCTATTTCCATGAAGCAACATTTTTTTAAGGGTTTTGTAATATAAAATTACAAATAATTCGGATATTTCACATATAAACCTAGGTTTTGATTTTACGTATTACATTGAGTATTGAACTCTTCATCTAATTACTTCAAGGATTTTAAACCTTTCTAAATATTTTCCCATATACCTTTTTTAATTATTTCTTGAACAAATAAAATGATTGGTTAGCAGGAGCTTTATCACAATGCACCTAAAATTTATAAAAATGATAGTAAAAACAAGTAGTGAAAAGAAAAAAAATGCAACAATTTATTAGCCTACATAGGTTAGCCATTATAAAAAAAAATTCCGATGACATTATAACTCGAAAACAAAACTCAATCAAAGAATTCAAATAATGCAATTTATCAGAAAACAAAAAACAAAATTGACATGTTCGAAGATTTTTTTGCGACAACCTTTCTGGAAAGATTTATTGAATCTGTTACATGCATTTTATCATCACCACACTGTATATTTATTTGATGATATGAGCATTAATAATAATTCAACTTGTATTAACATTTTATTTATGCTACTTACTGGTAATTTTTTACGTGCAACAGCTGACTTCTTTGAGGTCAGCATAGCAACAGCTTCTAGAATTTCAAAAAAAATTATCAGCGGTAGTAGCATCTTCTACACTCTCAGGTGTGATAAGAATACTTAGAAAATAGAAACAAAAAAATAATAATAATCAAAATGTAAAACGGGACTATTTAATGTATGGATTTCTATTAGTAATGGTGCTACAAACGTAACATCCAGTTTACCCCTCGGACGGAATACATATTATTACAGTGCAGTCTTGATATTTTATATATCAGATTTGCTTAACAAACCTGTAAATTTAGTGTTATGTATTCATTAAAGTAAATGCAAGATGTCTCCCGTAAAACGGAAAAACCTAGCAAGTCACACTGTAACTTACTAGGTTTTTCCATTTTTACGGGAGATGATTTTTCAACAGCGAATATTGGCGAATTGGAATTATAGGCTGATGGTAAAAGAAAAAAAAACATTCGTGAATAAATTTACAATTTTATTGCATAAGTATTGGTTATGTTAAATTGTTAAATATTAAATTGCAGCTTCATTGCGTAGAGCGATATTTTAATTGCTATACAAAATAGTGGTAAATATTGTGGAATTATTTTTGTAGTTATGTAGGTAGGTAGTTACCTTCCATTATTGCGTACATATCCTGTATTGCAATATTAAAATCAAAACGATGGCTCCTATCGAAATTTAGTAAGAGTACCTGTTTTATGCAGTTTTTAACATGGTGCCATTTTTTCCGTTTTAAATGTTTTAAAAAAATAAGACGAAAAAAATTATAGCAAAAAATTCACCCTTTTCGACTGCAACTCTTTTATTTGGCGTTAAATTGGATTTTTTTTCGAATTCCGATTCGTCAGGAAAAATGTTTAAGTATAGTTTTGGACGTTTTTTCCTAGGGAAAAAATCAAACGACGAAGTGGAGTGAGGAAATTAAAATGATTGCTTTGTACCAGCTGTCAACGAAATAATTTTTAATTTTTTTAAGAATGCGATGTTTAAATTTGTAATACATTCAGTCACAAAATGCCATATTTTGCACTTCTAAAGCCCCCATACACCTGCGAACGAAATTGCGCAACAGAGGCCGTTGTGCAAACAATTGTATAATGTATGGTGTTGTTTGACGTGCTGCGCAACTAGTTGCAGAAATTCAAACTTGGTTGAAATTAATTGCACAACGAGTGGCGTTGCGCAACTATTGCATCGTCAGACGGCATGTTTCCGTAGGTATACGACAAAAGCAACTGAAGTTTGTATAAAATTGCGCAGTGTATAGCCCCCATACACCTGCGAACAAATTGCGCAAACTGACGATGCACAACAGATTGTTGTGCGAACAAGGTCACCCATACACTGCGCAATTTTATACAAACTTCAGTTGCTTTTGTCGTATACCTACGGAAACATGCCGTCTGACGATGCAGCCTGTTTAGCTATAATAATTGCTGTTGCGTCGGATGTTGGTGTTAAAAAAAGAAAAAGGAAGCAGAGAGTGTGGATGAAAGAGTGGTTGAAGAAAAGATCTCGTTTTAACCACGCAAATCTCCTCAAAGAACTTCAGTTGAGATGCAATAGTTGCGCAACGCCACTCGTTGTGCAATTAATTTCAACCAAGTTTGAATTTCTGCAACTAGTTGCGCAGCACGTCAAACAACACCATACGTTATACAATTGTTGGCACAACAGCCTCTGTTGCGTAATTTGTTCGCAGGTGTATGGGGGGCTTATGGGTGACCTTGTTCGCACAACAATCTGTTGTGCAACGTTAGTTTGCGCAATTTGTTCGCAGGTGTATGGGGGGCTTTATGGCGAATCTGTTACTTCCTATATAAGGCCTGCAGTGCACTGACGATTTTTTGTTGTACAACTAAAAGTTGGTAGTGACAACCACAAAAATGTATGGAAAGCGAATAAACACCGCGCACTACGATTCCCCAACCGATTAAATGTTTAGTCGTAGGGCTATTGTCTGTGTACACAACACGGAACTTCAACTTTTGGTTGTACAACTAAAAATCGTCAGTGCGCGGCAGGTCGAACTGAAAATAATCTCAACTTTTGATTTTTAAATAACATCCTGTATATATTTTCGCGTATCGATTTCTTCATCAAATTCTCACGTTATCACAAGACAGCGTTTCCTTGTTTGTTGCACGATTTTGCATTATTGTTATAATAATAATTTTTCTAATAAAATATCTACGTCAGAGCATATATTACCGGAAGGGGGAGTGGTGCCTGCCTAGTAAAGTCAAGGAAGGTGGAATAAATCAATAGATTGTATGCGGACTGTAGGTGGGCGACCCACAGAATTGCAGGAGATGCACCAATATGTGGGTCATTGAAATTGATTGCGCGAATATACTAGCAAGTAAAAAAATTGTCGTAGACAGGTAATTGAAACACTGGTTTTGCTTTGATAAGATAATAGATTAATAAAACGGAGTTTTGATTGAAAAAAATATAATTATTAACGTTCAAGCAATTACTTACCGATTAATTATAATTACTTTAATCGTAGATATTGCAAAGATAATGTACATACCTCGTTATTAAAATATGAACTAGATACATACATGTTGTGCATGTGAGAAGAATTTGTAAAAATACAGTGTCCCAGAATCAACCCTCAAGTATTTTGTATTTTGTGAATATATTTTGGTTGACACTGCAAAAAAAATGTTTTTTTTTGCCTGTACCTGTTATGTTAATTCTTTGTCGTTTTTGACGTAGTAAAAAATATATTTCAAGAAATTGTGAATCATCGAGATGTAAAAAAAACCATTTGTACCAATATATTACAAAATGGCTGTCAAAATAAGACCAAAGGTTGCTGTAAAGATTATTTACACCACTGATAAGACAATCGATCAGCCGCTATATAAACCGTTCATAAATGGGAGGCCAAATAGACAGAGGGGTACTAGAGTGATAAAATATTTGAAATTGTGAGGCGTTTCAAGGGCCCTCTACATAATGGCCCATCATCGGCTGACGATGGGCTATCGTGTAGAGGGCGCAATGGCCTAGAATGGCGTATGATGGCCGATCATCGTCGACGATATCTTCTGTGTCGGTTTTTTGAACACACATCAAAGGAATGTGGCAGATAGTGGCAGACGCGTATCCATATACAATGGACTATCATTCTGTGCGTGGTTGAGAATTGAAGCTCGTCAAGTGAACGTCGAAAATGGTTCGAACAGTGGCCGACCAATGGCGATGGCCCATGAAGGGCCATCAATGGTGGGCCATTATGTAGATAATATCACCAATTCCAATTCCAATACTGTGGTACCTCTCTGTCTATTTTTGCTGCCAGTCTGCGGCAGTTGGCTTGGCTTTATGACCGATAAGCTTCTGTACAGGGTGATACGGAAATAGTCCCGTTACAATTTTGTAGTTTTTATGAATAGCTTTTAAGTTCCAAACTACTGAGAGGGGCATACAACGTGACAACAGACTAGCAGATTTCAGTGTCGAAATTCGCACTGCGATCGTTCCGTCGTGCTGGCAACAGACGGGCGACAGTAAACTGCGCATACCGCTATAATTTATTTATTGCGTTATTGCGTGATATATTCATTTTTCAGTTGTAATTTGAGATCCGCACGCGGCGGGTGTTAATACTGAAAAACATTTTTGCATGTAAACTCTAATTTTCAGCTAATGGCACATAAAGGACGCATTTTCGGTAGTGACGATTTGCATAGTGGCGCATATAAAATGCATTGTTTTTATATACTAACGATTTGCATAACGATAGGAAATCATTTGTAAATTATAGAACCAAATTGGGGAAATTGTGAATAATATAATAAACAAACAAAGCACTAAGGTGATTTATTAGAAGCATGCATGTCGATATTCACACTCACAAAATATTAGATCACTAAGACGACCTGTCTTTTTGTCGGGAATACCATAAAAATTTTTTTAGACTAATTGGGTGTAGATCGCGCACTTTATACTGTTTAGTTTGTGTAATTGTCAATTTGTAGCCTATTGCTTGTTGTTATTAAAATTTGTGTTTTGAATTTTTGGATTGTGGAGCTCTCTCATACGGTCCATTACGAAGAAGACTCGGAAGAAGATTAATCCAAAGAACCAGCCCCTTGCTAGTTTCTTCGAGCCGTCCGCTAAGCAATAGTTGGAAATCATTGAAACAAGTTCGCACAAGCATATTTCAAGCAAACATTCCTCTTCGAGGATCTAAGGAAAAATACCTACACAACATAAATTAAACATTTTTGCCCGTTGTTACATTTGCCATCAGCCTTGCTTGTTGTAACTTTCAGACCCTGAGTTTACCTTGTTTTCACTTTTATATTCCAGTTAAGCGTGCAATTCCTTTATGATGACAATCGTATTATACCGTCAATTACATTTTTAAACAAATAATTTTGAATAAACAGATTAACGTCAGAATGTCTTGAGTTCGACCAATGACGAAATAAATAATATACAGTTGTGTGCGATTTCGAATTTAAGTTTCAACAAATGTGTACTTAGAACTGCTCTATTTATTCAGAATAAGCCATTTTAACAGTAACAGAAGAAATACGAGTATGAAGCAACATTCCATACATTTACTCAGAATCTAATTTTAACTTTTTTAAAGTTTTCTGAACTTTTTACCAAACCCTGTACAGGCGGAAGAGGAAATGTATAACCCTGGTGCTCAATTAACATTCAATATCTCATTCACTATGATAATATTATCACTAGTTAGTTCCACATTATCATTATTATTAATAATATTAATGTAGATAGCCTTGTACACCCATATTTTATAACATGTTTTTATTTGAAATTTAATGTACTCGTATGCAATTAATATTTTATTTTTAAATATTCTACTCAGTGTATTCCAGTCAGTCCTAATCCTAATAATTCTTTATTATTCGATATTTTTCTGAAGTATAACTACTACATTGAAAGCTGGATTTTTTTTAATGTATTCGAAGCTGCATTATATTGGTAATCCATATATTTTAGCGACTAAGTACCATTTATTTTCTTTTACATTAAAAATAAAAGAAATAATTTCAGAATAATTTATAATTGCCCCAATTACACAACCAATGAAATAATGTGTGTAATGGATGAATGATGTAAATTTGTCAATTCGCGAACTTATTTATACCGGGTGCCTACGATATTACTAGCCAGCCTTCAACTTGTAAAAAAATATAGTTTAAAAAAACTAAAAAACACGCTTTCAAAGCACATCAAACTAAAAAAGTGAAAAAATAATTATTAATATAAACTGAAAACAATAATGAACGAAAAATACTAGTATTATTGTGAAAAAAGCGTGGGGCGCTTTGAGCCATATTTTTCGTATATCGAGCAACCCACGCCTTTTTCACAATAATACTAGTCTTTTTCGTTCATTATTGTTTTCAGTTTATATTAATAATTATTTTTCACTTTTTAGTTTGATGTGCTTAAAAGCGTGTTTTTTAGTTTTTTTTAAACTATATTTATTTTTCACTTTTTAGTTTGATGTGCTATGAAAACTTGTTTTGTAGTTTTTTTAAACTATATTTATATTGCTTATTGATGCTGATATTATAACATATTACGATCCAACAGATATTTCTGAAAAAAAAAACATATATTTTTTATTTCAGCCATGGGATTTGAACTCACGCCCGAGGAGTCCGTCGTTTCGCGTCGACTAAGACTTTCCCGCTCTGCCAACGACCGACCTGACAATCACGGAATATACTTACAATATTTAGCCTCTTGCTCTCACGCCGAGGATACGTGAGGAAAGGACTGGCGATCTTGATCAGGATAATGATATAAACTTATCAAATTATTGTATTGTTACCGGTTCTTCATGTACAAAGTGTACAAAGTTTCAATTAAATCTGTCCGTTTAAAGTGGGTCAAAATCGAGTCCAAAGAGTCGGTTACAAACAAACAAACAAACAAGCAAACATACAAGTGAAGCTAATAAAGCGTGTTAAAAAGATATCGATTTCAAATTTTGAGATGTTGTATGGTTGAATACGGTGCACAGTTTGATTGCTTAAAGATCTGAGTTTCGTTTCCGGTTTAACCGGAAACAGTATAAAATTTATTTTCAATGGAATAATATACAGGGTAAGTATATTATTCGAAATTTAGATTGCCCAGGAAATTGTAGGTCCAAAACATGTAGCATACCTTATATCTATCTTTGACAGTTTTCGAGAAAATGGCGGTTGAAAATGTTATATCAATCATAAATTATTTCATTTTCACATAAAACAAATGAATGTAGGAACAAATCTGTTACAGTTATTTAAGTTTTTTGGTGAGTAAAATTTGTTGTCATAAAAATTTCATTTCCGGCTGAACCGGAAGTACTACGAAAAGTGATTTTCAGGCTCAAATTACTTCGATATTTTTAATGGAACACCCTGTATTGAACCTTAAATTTACATTCTACTAACATTTCTGGATATTTTTTGTTTCTGGTGTCCCCTGTCTAAACCTAATAGTTTATGAGATAAGTAATATTCTTATGTTCTATCAAACTTTTTCAAGACTATATTAATTTGCATACGATATAAAACTTACGTATACGTATTTTTCAATGTAACCTTTATTGAACACTGAATTTAACTCTCGCGGCGGCAGTACTAATAACTTTTCTGACGTTTGCTGTCATCGGTTATTAATGAAATAAATACGTTGCAAAAAAGAACAAGCCAAATCGGTAACACGACAGTAGCATGTTCGGTTTCATTGATCGCTTGTGTATCAGCCAAAAACTAGTCTAACTCTGAGGCTAACAATGGATGTAGTTTTGCCACAAAACACTAAAACACCATACTTCGCTCAATGCGCGTTTTGCCAACCAAGTTGGCATCATCTCGAGATGATGATTAAAACTAACGTTATGCTAACTGTGTATCCTACTTATACCTAAATTATTGTTACGGTTTGGTAAACCGTGACTCACTAACCAATATAGCGGACTATCTAGGATTGGCCCTCTGACACTATTCATAGTATTTTTACACTTTGCAATTTTCAAGCTTTCAAATATATCCAACTGTCTAGTATTTGTTACATTCCTAATTAATCTTGAATTGCTAATATATATTTTATGCATATTGGGCAATACTAGACTTCTGTTCTACCATATTTGAGATGAGTCATATGCTCCTTGAATCTAGTTTGAATTGAGCGTCTAGTTTGTCCAACATACTTTTGGTTACAGTCTTATAGCTAATTTCGTAAATCCCCTACTTTTCTTTTCTTTCAATAATTGTGGCTTTTGGATTGCCTAAAAGTTGTGGTAGTTTATTCCTCGATGAATGAACCATGTCATACCCATATATTTAAAAATCTTAGCAATACCACGGATGAATCGAAGATCGTATGGAATCGATACAAATTTCGGATTTTTTTATTTAAAAAAGCCGAGGAATTTCGAAGTTTTCGTTTCCTTATTATGTTATCAACTAAACTTACAGAATATCCGTTACTCGTAGCTACATATATTCTTAATCAATGCCTTTTCTTTTTCAAATCTCTCCTTATTGAGGAAGCTTAATAGGCGATGAAATAGAAAATTAAAACACGCCATATTATGTTACACACAACGGTGATAGTCCTTAGGGATATATCTTAAAGTGCTGGTATATTTTCTGTATATGTCAAATTCTAATTTATATTCACTATTTTTAATTATTAATACATCTATAAATGGGAGTTATCCACACTTTGAAACAATGAACAAACGTCAAACGAGATCAAAATGTCACCTTCTTGTGTTCCGATACCACAGACCTTAACCTACATTGAGGATCTACTCGATTCAAACAACCTCAGTTCATGAGGTAATAAAAGAATATATTCAGCTCATTAAACTTTGCATGGGATAAAACTGCTTTCGATCAATAATTTCTACGAACATAAACAGACAGCAATGTGTAACTTTTTTGTTGCCAGCCTTTTCATGAACAAATTCTAAACAGAAGCAAAAGAAGAATTCGAATATTTCCCCAGGGTTTGATACAACAATCACCGATATTGACAACTAAATTAAACAGTCTCTTCGCGTCAGTTAAATTCGCATACATGAAATTGAAAACTGTGGATAACTACCATTTTTAGAAATAGCGAAAATAAGTTAGAATTTGATATATACAGAAAAAATATCAGTAGAGGTATTTCAAAACCTTATGAGCCGTGAAATGTGCAAACGGCGGAGCTTATTCCGAGCTATAAGTATATTTTGAAAACATTTACTCAGCTATCTACCATCTGTATACAATGGAAGCTCGGGATGTTTTTAGGAAGTGGTGTAACTGAGCTGACGGCCGGAGTTATGCCTCTGTGCATATGAAGGTCGAAGCTCATAAGGTTTTGAAACACCTCTACTTTAAGATATATCCCCAAGGACTCACCATTGTGCTCAACACAACATCGCAAGTCTTAATTTTCTAGTTCACCGTCTAATAAGCGTCCTCCTTAATAACGAGGGGTTTGAAAAAGAAAAGGCATTGATAAAGGATATACATATTACGTAGCTGCGAGTAATGAATATTCTGTATGTTTAGTTGATAAAATAATTACAAAGCGTAAATTCGAAAATACTCGACCTTTCAAAATGAAAAAGAAAATCTGAAATATGTGTCGATTCCATACGATCTTCGAAACATCCGAGGTATTGGTAAGATTTTTAAAGATATGAGTATGACAGTGGTTCATTCATCGGCAAATAAATTACAACTTTTAGGCAATCCAAAAGACAAAGTTGAAACCAACGAAAAGTCGAGGATTTACGAAATTATCTGTAAGGACTGAATTCAAAAGTATGTAGGACAAACTAGACGATCAATTCAAACTAGATTTAAGGAGCACTGACAATAGTTTAGGTATAAATAGGATACATTGTTGGCATAAGGTTAGTTTTAATCATCTTCAGATGATGCCAATTTGATTGGCACGACATGCGTCGAGTGCCGTATATGGTATTTTGTGGAAAACCAAGTCAGTGTTTATTTTGTTATCAACTTACAAAGTTCAAGAAAAAAATTATTAAATTTACATTTTCTATCATATAAGCTAATAAAATATGGGAAATACCCGTTTTGCAACTTGTACGGAGACCAACTTTATAATCAATTAATCAGTATAAGGATTTTTCATGTTAAATACGACCAAAAGATTGTTAAATGCAATCTAAATATTTATTAGTATTAGAGTTTTCACCATCCAATGAAAAAATAATAGTTTAAAAAAATTTAAATTTACACATTCTGTATAGTTTAGGTTTGATTAGTTTAAAAATGGCCTCGCTTCTTGGTACCTCGGTATCTGATTATTTACAACTTTTATGAAAAAAATTACTTAATTTGAGTCACATGACTTAAAACACTGACGAATTATTTCTCGATTTCTTCCAAAAAAATAATGAAATAAAAAAAACATCAGAAAATGAATATTAATACACCACGAGTAAATAGATGTGACAAATAAACCCAAGTTAAATTAACATTAACTGTTATAAACATGTTTTTATCACTGGGGAAATACCCAGTCCTATATGGAAATGCAGGATGGTGTTTTAATGTTCGGGTCTTATCGACAGACCAGCAAATGAGAGCTATTTTTGAACAATCAATCAATTTTAACTTTAGCAACCAAATTAATCACTGAAATGTGTGATGATTATTATTGAATTAAATAAATAAAATTGGGCGTTGAATCGACGTTTCTCAATAGTAATATAATGAAGTAATTTTTTTGCTTTAAGAAGTAGTCCCTCTTACAAGAAAGCAATCGAAATGGTTATTAACATACTTACTTACGACCTTGAGAACGTCGAAGAAAAGACAGATATCTATGATAAAATTTCTTGAGTGCCAAGTTGGCCGATGAGAGCAAGACAGCGACCCGAGAAGCATTGTGCCTTTCATAAATGCATAATATTCCAAGTATGTATGTACGTACGCGGAGGTATCGCTCGCGTACTGGGTAACTCTGGAAGCTATACTATCTATGTATGTATACATCGACAGAGAAAATACACACGACTTCCGCCCAATAACTCCAATTTACGACACAACAACAGTGTATTATATGAATGAATTTAATTTGTAAAATGAGCGGTACGAGCTAATTATACAATTTCCTGTTTTTCAACACACTACAATTTTAACAAAAACGTTTATATGGCTACTGTTGCATGCCCTGGGAGAGCTATTTGCTATTTGAAAATGAAAACTGTGGTGGTAGGTGTAATTTCCTAATATGTCACACCCAAGGCAACATGGATTTTTGTACAAATTCTTATTTCAATTACATATCTTTAAAAATTTATTTAAGGTCCACCATTTCCCCTACAGGAAACCACGGATGTAACCTGAAAAATTTGTCGAACTCCTACTTTGTCGTGACATAGTGATTAACGTATTCCCATAACAGATACACCGAATATTCAGTTTTATATCCCCTTCGAATCAATTATCTGCAAAAACTTTTTTAATATGTAAATCTGCACTCCAAATATTGTAATCGATCTAAATACGAACCTAACCTAACCGTTATATTTACGGAAATTGGCGAGCGGAAGTCATTAGTCGCTTACACTTTCGCGAACGACTTGCACCCATACTTCTAGACAGTGTCATTATTTTGTTTTGGTCCGTTTCCAACCAAAATATTTGCCTTTTGCTCTAACCAAGTTTTACAACTCGTTAACCAATAGAATTACATAAAGCAAAAAACCCAGATTCAAAAAGCTTGGTTGCGACGGTCCCCTCCAAGCTTCATAATAATTGTTAAACTCTACAAGCACCCTACCACAAAGAGCGGGTACGTCAAATTAATATACCTAACGTTTCTCTTAGATCCCATTTTCCTCAATCTGCGAAGATCAAAATTGCAGTTCAATAAAAATATATTTTGACAGATATTTTGAAAATAACCGTGTGCTCGTGCTATTTCTCATCTAAGTAAAAAATTCTGCTGCGAGTTCATGCTTTGCTTAAATTTTATTATTAAACAGAAGCTCTGAACAAATCGAAATACATTGAAGATAGGAATAATGTAGTAAAAAGTAAATAGAAAACCGATTTATAGTCTACCAATCTACTGCAGTCGTCAATTCAAATGACTGGTAAGAATTATGTATACAAAAGGAATAGATATATGTACCTACTTCGAGCTCTCCCCCTGAGAAAGGTACCAGTTGTATTTCCTATTGGACAGGGAACTGGCGACTGAAAACTTACGTCATAAGGTACAAAATTGTTGATGCCTAAGTTTGGTGTGCGTAGGCAAGCCAATTCAGATTTTTTTTGTCTTACGCATCAGATCGGGAGCGTTTAGTCGGTAGAGACTCTTAACTTTCCAAGAAAGAACCCAATTTTACGTGATAAGGTACATGGCAAAAAAGCAACGAGACTTTATATGAAAAGCCCTCCCTAACGCAAAACAGGATCGTAAGACAAAATTTTCGGGGGCCTTTGGTCCATAAGACAAGTTTGATATTTCAGAAAAGGGCTAAAATTTACATCAGGTAAAGTCAGGATACGCACCAAAGATAAAGTGAAAGAGCTGGGTCTCACGTGTGGAGTATTTGGTCGACTATGTTGTTTGGCTATTGAAAAGAAACTGAACTTGGAGAATGTTTTATAATATTCATTGACACCCTTACCACTTTCGTTAGTTAATATCGATGGAACTGTGATAAAAACTGACAAGTCTCAATTGCTAGGACATCTGGAAAAGTTTGTCTCATCGGAAGAAACATCGCAAACAGTCTATAAACGTAGTTGATGCTGTGTTCCTACTTCATACTCTACCCACAAAACTGCCTGAGATATACGGGGAGTTATATCTTGCAAAAACTGTATTCCAACAATGTAACTCCAATTGATGTCATCTTTGATCAGTACAAGAGTCATTCTATGAAGATATCAGAAAGATCTAAGAGAGGAGCAGAAGTTACCGACTTGCAGATATCCAAATCCAGGGACCACACCAGAAAAGACCTAGAGAATTCCACAAGCCACTGAATAATGATAACTTCAAAAGATCTTTATCACAGTTTCTTGCAAGAGACTGGCAACAAGACATCCATAAAGAGACGTTAAGGAACAAGACACTGTATTTTACATACGAGAATAAATATTTTGTTAGCCAAAGTGGTTTTTCAGAAGAAGTCGATCAATTGTATTGAAAACACGAATAAGAGATTCACGTCTATTTTTTCATTGTGAAAATATTTTAACAAGCGACTCTCCTATAAGGGAATCGGCAAAAAAGTATCACAAGGATATAGTAGTAAGAACAGAGGATACAGATGTCTTTTGTTTTTAAGCAACATTAGCAAATCGGTGTATATTAATCCTTACACACGGTTTGGTCAGATTTTGGAGTTGAAAAAAATAGACGATTTATTAATTTCTCCGAAAAAATTGGGATCGAATCTTTTCAAATCTTTGCCTAATCAATTTGTAGAAGCCATTTTTTATATATTTTTTGTATTATCTAGATTACCCAGTTGTAACAGGAGCTAAAATTATAACTTAAGAGGGAGTTTCCTAAATAGAATATGGAAACGATAATAACGAAAGAAATTTTCATACACCCTTTGTCGTAAATTCTGGCTTCTTTTAGAAATCTCCAATTTGTCTTATAAGCCAAGAGCCCTCAAATTTTTTGTCATACGAATCGGGTTTCAGCTAAGGGAGAGGTTTCCATACAATATCTTGTTTTTTTTTATGTACCATATGAATTTTCTCCCATTTTAAAAAAATATTGTCTTAAAATAGTCAAACCCACAAACATTATATCTTACGAGGGAGTTTCCTAAAAAGAACACGGAGACGAACAAGTCGGTGAAAAATTTTTTTATGTACCTCATGATGTAAACTTTCTCCCTTTTCTGAAATATTAAACCTGTCTTACGGATCAAAAGCCCCCGAAATAGTTTCTTACGATCCTGTTTTTGAGTTAGGAAGAGCCTTCCACACAAAGAATCGGTGTTTTTTTTTTCATGTACTTCATCACGTAAAATTGGGCCCTTTTAACAAAAAATATTATCTTAAAATGGTTAAGTCCACAAAAATTATATTTTACGAGGGAGTTTCCTAAAAAGACCATGTAAACGAACAATTTGGTGAAAAGAATTTTCATGTAGCTTATGACGTAAATTTTGACCCTTTTCTGAAATATCAAACTTGTCTTACGGACAAAAAGGCCCCCGAATATTTTGTCTTACGATCCTGTCTTGCGTTAAGGAGGCCTTCCATACAAAGCCTTGTTTTTTTTTTCATGTACCTTATCACGTAAAATTGGGCTCTTTTTTGAAAATTTGAGTGTCTCTACCAACTAACCGCCCCCGGTCTGATACGTAAGACAAAAAAAAAATTGAAATGGCTTGTCTACGCACACCAAACTTAGGCATCAAACATTTTTTACCTTATGACGTAAATTTTCAGTCATCAACTCTCTGTCCATATAAGAGTCTAGTGGACTTGACACGCATAATGCCGTAAACTACCAATATCGATTGAAACACTATCCTATTTGGAAGTGTCCCATTGTCAAGAGTTTTATTAATTCATTACGCAAATAAATTAAGTGCGGTGTGATGAAAGAAGTCGATATTTATTTTTTTGTTACTTGCATCTAATTGTGACAAATACAAATTATTTGTACACTAGACTATATCCAACCGATAACTCGATAGTGTCGGCCTTGAGTGTCGCCCGTCTCTTTCTGTTTGTCTGTCGTCTGCATGTTTACTTATCTGTTCTGTCGGGTGACGGATATCTGTAGTCTTTATTATAAGCTGTTCTGAATCATAAACCGACTCGTCAATGTTGATATATGTATTAATTATTTTGCAACTTTTGTTTAATGATGATCAGTGATCACTTGTGGCATTCTCTAAATTTTTCTTTTTTTTTTTTTCTTGGGACTTACTAACTCATCATGAGACAAACAATTCTTGGTTATCTAAAAACAGTTAGTTACCCAATTCCAATTCCAATTTCCAATTGCACTTATGACTTCAAAAGATCATTTTTTTAGGGAATTACATTATTTGTTGTCTTATTCTAGTTGTCAAAAAACGCCTTCTGACAAATCACAAGCGCAGAGGCTTACTTTTCCAGTATCATACTGGGTACCTAAATGTCACATTCTCATTAGGTACCTATTGCAAATTTTACTGATATAATTTACGTCCGGTATGCACTACGAGGATACATAACTTTTTTTTTAACGAAAGTTGATTGCAAAAATATAGAAAATAAATCAAGTAGTTTAAAATTTTGCATCGTATATCGTCCTGGATGAAACATTCTAGCACATGCAAAAACATATGAAATCTAAGGTAACTATGACATTATTAGATAGGTTTTTTGTTCTTCTGATACAACATACTTTTTTCCCAGTATATTTTTGACAAATATTCTTAAAAAGTATAAAATTATAAAATTTCTTTTCATATAAAAACACCTAGTTAGCCATGATTTCAAATACAGCTAAAACAAATGAAAGCATCGTTTGTTGATAGTTTATAAGCTATTGTGTTTGCTGATAAAAACACAATTAAAATGGCAGTAAACTATTACAATAATGAAAAATTTGACGTGTATTTTTTTCCGTCCGAAAAATTTGTTTTCCTTTTGTAATTGTGATTATACTTACTTATTCAGTGGCTCTTCAGTTATATTTTTTAAACTGTTAATATCATTGACACTACATTTTCCAATATTCAGTTAATGACGTAAATTTCTAAAAATGCCCAAACCCATGTTAACAGAAGCAGAAAAAGGCTTTGCCATTGCTAAACTGAGGAAGGGTGGTCGCTACAACGTGTAACAGGAGATGCTATTAATTGCAACAGAAGCACAATTTTTCATTTAAATCGAAATACTAGAAGAGTGGGTTCTAGACGTCCAGAAAAACAAATCAAGAAAATGACAATGAACTGATGGAATATATGGGCAACATCCTTTCGCCACTTCAATCAAAGCAAAAGAGCCAAAAAGCCTCTAAACTAACTGCTGCTGATAAAAATGTAAAATCAGTTTATAAATGCGATCTGAATTTTTGAAAAAGGGTTGTTTTCTCTGTTCAGAAAGTATTTCGATCGTCATGGATAAGTTTGGGTCTACCACCGTCCTAGAGGTTAAAAATCGAAGAATGCTCGCATAAAAAAGATAACAGCGGAACGTTTTCTTCGCACGTTTGGTCATGGATAACTGTTCAAGGACCTGGTCAAATGCACATTCTAAGAAGACGATTAAATGGACCAAGATATGTCGATATAATGAACGATGTTATACTTCCATCTGTTCGAGATTTAATAATGAATTTGTGTTTCAACATACAAGTTTTTAATACTTAATTTAGATCACACTGATAATTTTCCAAAAATGTTTACTCTAACATGTAGATAAAGAAAATACCGCCCCACATAGATCGAGATTTTCAAATTTCTCCTCCATTAAAAAAAAGACTACTTTTAAGACAACTCACAAGTAGTTTGTATCTGGTTTGCCTAAAATAATATTGAAACCCTCCCATGGCCGTCCAAAAACCCCGACATAAACCCTATAGAAAATGTTTGGGGTTACCTAGTGAAAAAATTAATCATCAATCAATTCAGAACTCAAAATAAGGAAGAATTAATTGAGGCGAGCCAAAACGAGTAGAACGTTTTGGAAGAAAATATGCAAAATTTAATTAGCTCCATGCTCCGTATTATAAACTTACATGTTGGCATTAAGAACTGTTTTGGAAGTTCAACCAATTAAGTTAGTATGTTCCAATGAAATAGCATTAATTAATATTTTCTATAGTTGATAATACTTATTTATTATACTTTTTCTAATTCTGTACTAATTTTAAGAAAAACGTATTTTTCTAATTTCTATATTAAATCGCCTTTTGATATTTTGTCAAACTGTCTTAAATGCAAAACACGGATGAAAAGTTTTTTTTTATATAATTCAAATTTTATGAGAATCAATCACCGTATAAAAAATCGTTGAAAATTTTTCGGCGGCAATAGTACCTACGGCCAAAGCGGTATATCGTACATTTTATACTACTTAAATTCATTTAAATAACGTGATTTATCTCGGACCTTACTCTTTCAAGTCTTGGATTGATATTTTGTTTTTACCGTAAGATAGTGCTGGATATTATCTACACCTATTATTAAAAATAATTTATAAATAGTAATAAATACTAATAAATAGTACCTAAAAGGTACAAAGTCGTAATCCTCTCACTTTATTTAATTGAAGATTAAATGAAGTTGCCACCATACACTTCTTGGTGATTTATAAATTTGTATCACATAAACAGAAGTGATTAAGCTTTAATTGTGATTCCCACTGGTAAAAGATTTTTACCAAACAAATGGACATCCTTCTTAAGGCTACAGCGTATGTTATTCGCAGACCGATTTCTGGTTTTTCCCTTCTTCAGTGCGAAGTAGGTATACGCCACGCCACGACAACAACGGGATTCTGAGATCCTCTCTGTTGGAATACTTTGGTATTTTAATTTTTATTATAACTTTATTAGTATTATTAAAAGAGTTTTGACCTAACCTTAAAAATAATCGACTTATTTCAGGTGGTTCACTAAAACCGGTATAAATTGATTCAATAATTTTTACAAAAAAAAAAAAAAACAATACTTGTAGCTTTCTCGTCCTTCGAAATTGATATTAAATCTGTTTTGCGACCTTAATTATTATTATTAATTTATTAATTAATATGAAGCGTAATAATATAATAATTTACTAAAAAATGACAACTTTCGATTACTCAATACCGCGACTTTTTGATATTTCTGCTGTCTGCAAGCTCCATGAAATAATTCAATGAATTTGATTACTGGGGAGCCAGTATGTGTAATGTTTTCTGTCGACATTTTTTTAAATTTGGGGTTTTGATCAAAAAAATGGTGGTTTTAGACCAGTGTGAACACGCCATTACAGGTATTTTTGGAAGGCATTTCTAAATTTCCCTAAAATCTATTCAACAATCGTTTCTAATTTTAAATTGGGTCAAGAATATATAATTCACAAGAGACAAAGACGATGACGTCGACAGGCCCAGACAATTTAAAACCAAGAAAATCGTTTTCAAAAGAAAAAGTTGATATGTTAGACTCTTTACAAAAAATATATAGGTATGTACTAATTTTGTTACGTAAATATACCTATTAACAAAATTTCTAATTTAGTAAGTAAGGTAACTGTCGATGTGTCTTTATTGAATAAAAAATATATCCAATTAATCACATCTACTTTGTACTTAATTAATAATAATACCCAGGAACATTTTAAATTATTCCTACATATACCAAATAATAACAGAAGCCAATGACCTCGTGCTGCCACCAAATTTGCTCGTTGGAGAGCCATTCAACAATTTTTTATTTAATACGGAGTCTAATAATAGTAACAAAATAAAATAATGTAGCAATAAATAATACAATAGGATTTTAACATGTAAACGTATAGATTAACGTAATGCACCTAGTGTAAGATCTATGATGGTAAAAATTGTTTAAGTATACGTAAAATAATACGTCTACTAAAATAACACACCAAAGAAAGGTTTTATCTCACGTCCTGTATTTTTTTTACAACATACTGAATGTACTCACTTGAAGGTCACTTTGGCAAATGACACAAAAATAAAAATTAGCCCGAGTAAATAAGAAGACCTTCTGTCAGGCCGCCCACCTTCAAAACTCTCCTTAATTATAGGAATTAATACAATAATAATTTTACACAAAAACTTTCAAAACATAAATAGAATAAAAAATACAAATCGTGTACGGGTCGACGAAAAACTTGACGGTTTTTAAAATTATATTTCAGGTAAACTGCGGGTCCGACATACCAGTATCTATATTTTTAAGTTTTCCATGTAAGGACATGTTATTACAATAATTAAGCAAGGATACATTTTTAAGGAGATGCAAAAATATATTATATTGTTTCTCCTATTAAAATAATACTCCAGGGAAATAAGGTAAAAATAAAGGCCATCTGCGGAATGAGGCCGAACAAGCTGAATTTTGCAGAGACCTTCGTTTTGATGTTCCAATGAAGCACAAAAAAATCTCATATGCCTACCCTTGTGCGTCTTGAGATATCGAAGGTCAAAGGTCATGAAAATCGGTTTTTCGCGAAAATCTCGCTTCCAGTGCATCTGACGTCGTAAGAACCCATAACAAAACTTACGTAAAATAGTATTCTCTACAAAATTGTTCATATACATTTTTTTCGTACGATTAGCCGTTTGAGAAACATCCCGATTTGACTCACTCGGCTCAAATATTTCCAGCAGAAAACTGCCCGCCAGATACAGTATTTCAGAACGGAAAGCGTTTTCTGTTAGCTATGTATAGTGCTCAAAAGATGAAGTGAACCTTGACAAATTTAGATACACCCAATTCATTAAGGAAGGCTACACGACTTAATAGACCTGTTAAATTGTCATCCCTTCCACCTACCAGAGAAGCAGCTCGACAGTATATTTATCGGGTCTACTACCAAGTACAGATTTGGCTAGGGAAAAATCTACAACCCGAAGAATGGGGTTGGGATTTAAAAAACGACATATTACAGCCGAAAACAACACTACTGCCACCTGCTCCAGACGAACTATTAAATACAATATTCTGTAATTGTAAAAAAGGGGTGTGGTGCGCAGTGCGGGTGTAGAAAAGTCGGGCTGCCATGCTCCAAAGTTTGTGGTCAGTGTCACGGACAGGCATGCCTGAACCCGTCAACAGAGTTGCAAACCATCGAAGACTTCAGTGACCTTGAGCCTGAAGAGGTTTTGCCAACAGACATAGAGCCAACAGATATAGAGGAAGCGTCTGACGAAGATATTGTGTTGATCGAGGTGCTAGTGGAACCCGACGAAGACGAGGAGGAAGGCAAGGAAACATAAGGCGTGGTGTGGAAAAGAATGTATTTTTTTGTTATTAATTATTTATTATATATTTTTTATAAATAAACAAATTTTTAACGGCTTTAATAATGGGAATTTAATTTTCCAGTCTAACAGATTAAGAAAAGTGCTTTTATATTTATAGCCCTGCAGTATAATACAGTATTACCTATTACGAATGCGCGCTCCCGCTTTATCATGCTATATCTCGAAAACGGTTGGTCGTACGAAAAAAATGTATATGAACAATTTTGTAGAGAATACTATTTTACGTAAGTTTTGTTACGGGTTCTTATGACGTCAGATGCACCGGAGGCGAGATTTTCGCGAAAAACCGATTTTCATGACCTTTGACCTTCGATATCTCAAGACGCACAAGGGTAGGCATATGAGATTTTTTTGTGTTTCATTAGAACATCAAAACGAAGGTCTCTGGAAAAATTCAGCTTGTTCGGCCTCATTCCGCAGAGGAAGTTTTATTTCTCTGGAGTATAAATGGAGAAAAGAGGTTTAAAGAACCTATGGGCTATATCGAAATGTTCATGACGGAAGTTTCTTCTGAATCCAAGTCCATTTTATGAAAACCAATTCTATTCTAATCAAAAAAGATCTTCTTGTATCTCGATCAAATGTCGAGGAATACAAGAAAACAGGGTAATACTGTCGAGTAAAATTGCTGTCAAAAGTTACTGTTAGGCGCGGAACAAGTTTAGAGTTTTATTATAATTTTTTCGTACACGAGTAAATAAAAAAACTTGTTAATTATGCCTCAATGTTGTGCAGTTCCATTTTGTTCGGAAACAAAAGGCGAACATATGCTTCCGAGAGACAAAACTCGCCTAAAACAGTGGTTGGTAACGATTCGCAGGGATAACTTTACTTCTTCGGAACATTCGTGTGTTTGTAAGGAACATTTTAAAGGGGCCTAGTCGGGAAAAAGCTTCGGATAGCTGTGTCACTCTCTAGAAGGTTTTTATACATGCGCCGCTGAATAATTTTGCTCTTGACTATACCTTCACTGGACGTTTTATTCACCGACTTCATTGAGGTGCGATTCCCGATAGAGGTAACACTTCTTTGCTCCATTTGTAGTGACAAAGATACTTATTTAGAAAATTCTTTTTTAACCAAATAGTACGGAATAAAAGTTTGAAACTTGCTGAGCATAATTATGAAGATTCATTCTCGACGACATGTATGAATTTTACCTCGAATTTTCCCGATTGATATCATAATTCAGGAGCTAATCACGTCCAAATTTCACTTATATTTACAGTATAAATTTTCCCTACATAAAGTGAAAATTCATTAAAATAGATATACATGTACCCTCTAGTACACTTTCAACTATTGATCCTCCAAATTTGATGTAATTTGACCAAACCGTATGGAAGAAATAAATTTTGAAAAATTACCTTACAAACACTGGTTCGATTAGCCCTCTTAATCCTGACGATTATGCGTTACCAAAGGAGTCTACTACAGAAAATCGTAAGTAATAATCGTGCACATTCGTTGTTTTCATCATGCTCATGCTTGAACATTAATGGCATAAGACACCTCTAATAGATACATACAATAATTTCCCTACTCAGCAAGTAAATTACTACTTTCTCCTTCTGCCATCATTGTTAAACGTTTTTCAGCTAATTTTTATAAAAATTACTAAAAACTCGCGTTAAAAAGCCATAGTAAACATTAAAGTTCAGTGACATGGACCTTACCCTACACTAGCGCATCTCGTGGTGAATTCAAGCGCGGTAGCCCTCATTGCTGGGAATGATAAAATGTGTGATATTAGCATCGACTCGCTACCTTGTTACAATTGTTTGTAGAGTTTGTCGACTTAAACGCCCCATACACACACGAATATGTTAGGCGAGCACCTAGTTGGGCCAACATATTTTAATGTGTGTGGGTTGCACGAGCCCAGTTGGCGGTTGGAATGCTCCGCTCGGAGCTCGGCTCGACGGTCCCTACCAACACGAGCCCAGCGGCCAACATGTTAGTACATGTGTGGTAAATAGCAAGTCGTTGAGTGATATACTTCGTCGTATAAATAATAAATTGATAAATTTTTGTGATGTCGTTCGCGGATAATAAAAAGTTTTGGGCGGAATTCATTACTTTATACAGAGATAACAGGGCCCTTTGGGACGTGAGAAGAGTATAGTAATAAACATATAAAAGGGGAAAGTTATGGTAAACTTGTGGGAAAAGCTATTTTTTTGCCCAGACACGTCTTCGCTTTCTCATTTTTATTGCAGGTTCATCTAAACATATAAAACCACCCACAATTGCCATCGTTATTTCAAGATCCATTTTGTAATGATGCAGCGTAAGACTCGCGGTAAACTGAAGTTGGCATGTTCGGTTCGGACGTATATGGGAATCGATGAGCATGCTCGGTTCGGGGTTGGGCTCGTGTCGAGCCGAGCATGTTCGAGTGTGTATGGGGGGGTTTTAAGTCGTTGCCAAATCAAATGTCAGGTAATAATCTGCAGATGCTCTGATTCTCACCGACCAGCTCAACTTTTCGCGAAATGCTATTACGAATTTACATAACGATCATGTATGGGCCAAAGGAACTCACACGAAATAGTGGAGAAATTTTTTTAATGAATATCGGTTTTCGATTAACGTAATCGAATTGTTGGTGATGGTTCTCATTTGGTCCTACTTCTTACCTGCACGACTCACGGGCTAATCATATCAGATTTTTCTTGAAGAGGAACTGCCTGGTATGTCAAGAGATCTGCCGATAATAAATACAGCCACGTGGTTTATTCATGATGCACTCATTGCGCATTAATTTCTGGTCATGGCATATCCCGGTCGCTGGACTGGTCAAGAAGGACCACAGTTATGGCCTCCTCGACTATCAAATCTTAATCCTTTGGATTTTTTCTTTGGGGGCATTTAAGATCATTAGTCCATAATACCCCGTGGTAAACGAAGATCTACGAAACCGGATTATTAATGCTTGTGCAACAATACGAAGCACTCCTGATATTTTTTTGACATATTTCCCTGTTTATGAGGAGAATGATAGATTAATTTATAATGGCTGGCGGAGGTTATTACCATGAATACCTAGTTCTTTTCTGTTGATTTATTTTTAAACTTCACTGGAAACATGTAAGTAAATATATTTCAAAATTTGACCATTTACATATCCATACTTTTTATCCTTTTTCTGTGATTCTTCGAACTCGATGCATTTTGTCGACATGCAAGAGGATCTTTTTAGATTGGAATAATGGAATTGTTTTTTCAAAAATGGGCTCGAACTCGGAAAAAATCTCCCATCATGAAAATTTCGATATAAATTTGAAGGTCAGCGTCATTGATAAATGTTACTCAACATTTTTAGCGACCAAAATAATTTTAATCCGAAACTTAATCAAATGTACCGAATTTCATCCCAATATTTCCACGTAGTCAAGAATCACTTTCTGAAATTTTAATAAGTACTTACAAAACACCCTGTATAAATAACATTTCTCTGAATATAGAAATTTAAATATTCACAACCTTGCCAATAACCGCAAATAAAATAGTTCGCAGAATTTTGCTTGGACTTTTGTTTAATAAAAAAACTTTATAGATACGCCCCTGAGTATGTCAATTACCGTTGAAATACCGATCATTCCGTTGTGCTCCATTAAATTAACCTTTTTAAAACAAAAATCATATTTACTTAGGATTTTTTGACAAATCAATTCAACTTCAAAGCTGATACTTCTTAAATATGTTCGTACCCGCTACAATAGGTATTAATTAAAACAGTATAATTAATCGTAAACTCTGTTATGAAATACTAAAGCCTAAGTAGGAATGTTCCAAGGAATGTTTAAATATGTAATTAAGAAGTAATTTCACTGTTGAAAAACTGAATGGTTAGGTATTGGTACACTTAAATAGAACGATAAATAATTTACTTACAATGTACGTACGTATTAAATTGTAGGTACAACTTACTTGTATAGGTATTCAGAGAAAGTGTTGCTTTAGTGAATAACCAGTCTGTTAAATAATTGGAAATACCTACCCAAAAGTGATAATAGTAGACCAACAAAAGGTACATACCTAATTAATTCAGAGAAAACTAATTTTCTTTATGGCGTTGGCGACTGTATCTAAATAGTAGGTACATAGCTCGGTAGGTAATAATAAAAACAATGTACATTATTGTATACACCCAAAGTACTAAAAGAAATCTCGACGACGAAATCTAGCCCCCTAACTGGGCACGCCACTGGATACAGGAAAGAACAAAATACTATAATATTTATTATATTAGGATATTCTTGAAATTACAACTTGTGTATCGCTAAAAATATCCCCTTTTTTATTATTACTATTACCACAAATTTAAAGTAATTCTGTGCTATTATTGAGCGGCATTTATTTTATAAACGAAGTTATTAGTTGTAGGTATGCTGTATTTATTTAATTTGCCGTTAATTTGTCTTTACGTCAAGATAGATATTACTCGAAAAAAATAATTATACTAGTTTTAAATATTTTTCATAATTTAAAAATAAGGTGTGTATAGTTCAACACAAAATATAAGGAAAAGAAAAACTGAGCTATACATTTAAATTGCTTGCTTATAATATAATTGACATACGCATATTTATCTAGTTCCTTGTCAGTACATAGTCAACTAAATCCAGTTAGCTGGGTAATACTAGTCTGAGGAATCACGGATCACCATGATTTACCGTTTTTCTATTACAACAGTATTTCCGCAATTGCGTCATTTTTTTCTTATTATGTCTTATCCGACACCTGTCGGACTGTCAACGTACCAGCCGCAATTTAGGCGGAAGATATCCGATGAAGATGTCTGATGTCTTCTGTCAGTTTGACAACATACTGACGTTCACGAGTTCTAGCGAAAGTTTTAAGTTTCTACGTTCCGAAATTAATAATAGGGACGCAAAGCAGAAATTTTAGAATTTTGCAACACATTTTGTTGAATCGACAAACTAGTATCATCCAGTGAATTAGATTTAGCTGACTATGGTTTGATAGTTGCGAAATAAGTCAAATTAAAGAGAAAAAACAAATGACGCAATTGCCAAAAAGTCCTACCGTGCCGTCAGTGTAGGAAAATACTGAACCATGGCGATTCGGTAGACGAATATTACCCAACTAACCAGATTTACTAACGACTGACCAAATTACCCAGCTCATTGGATTTAGTTGACTATAGTCAGTAAGCCGCCATCGACAAAGGGAACCAGATATATCGCCTCTGTTACAATCACTGCCAGTCAACTCTCAATAAGCAATTTAAATTTATAGCTTGGTTTTTCTGTCCCGTAATTATCTTTTGTTGCACTATACCTACATATTGAATAAGAGACAGTTAAAATAACTAACCCGCAAGACAATTTATTGATATTAACCGAAGGCAGGTTAACAACTTGAACATACAGTGTGTCCCCCGGTTGAGTTCTCAACAGATGAAATGGACCACAAATTTTACATTTTTTTTGCATATTTGGAGGTTCATCTCTGGTTATCTGAAAAGTAATTTTGGGCGTACTATTGTTTTTTTTTTTAAATCACGTAAGCCACGACAGTTAAGCAAAAAAAAAACTTTCTCGTTAGGTAAAGTAGGCGTACCTTTTTTGTAAAAGATACAGCAAAATGCCAGTAAGGAAAGTTGTTCAAATTAAAAAGTTATACTCGAGGGGCGAACCACCTGCTAAAAATTTGTAGTGATTCCATTTTTTGGGAAAACTTGGGAATATATTCACTAATATTTTCAGTATTTCCAAGTATTTCCTGTATTCCTTAAAGTATTCCAAGATATTCCTCTATAATTCTTAGATATCCCAAGCATTCCCCTGTATTCCCAAGTATTCCCTAGAAGTATTAAGAATTCTCATGTATTACTAAGTATTCCTCTTGTTATTCCTATGCATTTCTGATTACTTTGTTGAAGCAAAAACATATCAGATGTATATGACTATCAGATTTTAGCAATCGCCGAATTAAAACTTAATTTGAAGTTGTATTAAACTTTATTTAAAAACTTTACATGCGCTACACACACGCTGTATTCTAGTCATATTTTTGCACGTGAAAATTTATAGGTATAGAGTGTTCTTTTATAATCACACTTACGTGGAATCAGTGATAGATCAGTTCAACAAATCCTACAATTGGCTATTCTTTTTCGAATGTTTATAAATAATATAGTTAATTTTAACTCTGGTCATTTCAGTTGAAAGGGGTTGGATTCTACCAAACTGAGTGGTCCGTAAAATATATATTTATAGTCAACATCTTGAGTGTCATTTGTTCTGGGCCAGATGAAATTGCCCAAATCACATTGCAGAAATTTTATTTTATACGTCATATTTTCATTATGTGCTATAATTTTTCCTATGCATCATTGGTGGTCCTAAAAAACGGCATATGTTTCATTCTCTACGTGTACTTTTGTATTTTTTATTTTATCACCATCTGGTGCATCAGGGTCAAAAAGTGAATCACTAACATCCACATCAATTGTACCGTCAATATACAGAGTGGGGCAATAGTGCGTCCGACTTCGATATGTCGAGTTCTACGATAGCTAGAAACTTGATTAAAAAATATATATAAATAAATTAGACAAAAACGGTCTATAACCGGAAATTATTTTCGAATATACAGGGTGAGCCAAGACGATTCTACAGGGTCAACTAATATTTTTAAAAGGAGACTCATGTATATCAGAACATTTTTTTGTGGCCCCCTTCTACTCCTGTATTATTATTGACTCTCTCCCAACCCACTTGGATGTAATTATTTTTTTTGTTGAAATTATGCCATTTACACGTGTATATTAAAAAAAATCACTAGTCACAATTATCGATTTTAAGAAAAAATATGTTAGTTAGTACCAGTTATGAGACATCTGTGCGATGATACTCAGCCATTTTCACTTCCTAAAGGTATGCAGGGTGGCCAAAAATGATTTTTTAAATTTAAAACTATTGAACTGAATTTTCTCAATTTTTTCAAATGGACACCCTGTATATTTTTGGACGATGTAATGTAGAATTGAAGAACGAACATTTTTTTGTATGTGCAGCCCAATGGCTATTTGTAACCATTTTCGATTTATTGAACAATAACTGCAAAATTCAGCAATAAAAACAAAAAATATTTTATTTTTTTTGTAATTCAAGAGAAGATATTATAAAAAGTGCCCGTTTTGATTGACCCACATTTCTACTCTTTTAAAATTGCTAGACTGATACTTCTAAAAGCATTTATTATCCTTTTCCTTAAAATTTTGGATTGTTCTTGGTGTGATATTTTTATAGGCATCGTGTAACACACTTATTATAATACCTTCCCTTGATTTATTTGAAAAAAAACCCTCATTTCTAATTTTTATTGCTGAATTTTGCAGTTATTGCTCAATAAATTGAAAATGGTCACAAACAGCCATAGGAATGTACGTACAAAAAATGTTCGTTTTTCAATCCTACATCACATCATCCAAAATTATACAGGGTGTTCCATTTAAAAAATTTTGAAAATTCAGTTCAAAAAGTTGTAAATTTAAAAATCCTTTTTGGCCAACCTGTATACTATTAAGGAAATGAAAATTGCTGAGTGTCATTACACAGATCTCATAAATGGTACTAACATATTTTTTTCTTAAAATCGACAGTTGTGATTGTAGTGATATTTTAATATACACGTATAAATGGTATAATTTCAACAAAAAAATCATTACATCCAAGTGGTAGGGGAGAAAGTCAATAATAATACAGGAGGAAAGGAGGCCACAAAGAGGTTTCAAAAAATGTTCTGATATACATGGCATTTAATTTTAAAAAATGTTACTTGACCCTGTAGAATCGTCTTGGCTCACCCTGTATGTATATTCGAAAACAATTTCCGGTTATAGATGTTTTTGTCTAGTTTACTTATGCTTTTAAATCTAGTTTCTAGCTATCATAGAACTCGAGATATCGGACGCACGATTGCCCCGCCCTGTATATTGCTCTTCCTGACTCGTATCTGTCTCTGTTTCCATATCTGACTCTTCAGAAGAATGTTTTCCATGTTTTCCTTTTCTTTTAAGCAGTTTGTCTTTATTCAGTTGTTTTGTTTGTATTTTTATTTCATTTTCTACCTTGTTTTTGTCCCTGTATAATCTATCACTAGATAAACGTGAGTTTTTCTCCCGAGAAAAACCAACACAATGAAGAATTTCTTACTACAACTTAAGAAGTCGGAGTATTTGTACTTAAAGTAGTTGCAACTGACGTCGAAATAGCGGATAAACGGCAGAATCCATAACAACCAAATTTGCATTATTCATTGATGATGTCGATGTTGAAGTACTTGCAGAGATAATATAGTATTTTTGGGGGCACAAAACGGTAGAACTTTATTTTTATTAGATGGTAACTTTTTATTTACAATATTTTTTGGGGGGTTTGGTTTTAAAGTGAACTCGAAAATGCTTGAGGAAATTTGATATAATCTATTTCCTTCCTCCACATTTACTTACTCTTTTGAGCATTATATGCTGTTGATCGAAAATTGCACATGCAACATTTTATATTAGCATGTTTATTTTATTCTAATTCTTCTTTACAGAACTTCTGAATATATGTCTGCTAAATTCTCTATATGTTTTCTAGCTTCTTCTGAAACTCCTTCCTCACTATCTTATTCTGAGTTTTCTTTATCATTATCTTTTTCGTTGTCTATGTTATAGTTTGTTCTTTTCGGTAACTTTGATGATTTTTATGATACGGAATCAGAAACGTTTCTTTTTCTAGTGTTACTTTTACTGTTGTCGTTCAAAAGTTACTGACTTTTTCTTTTTAGGTGCGTGATACAAAATTTTTATCACCACTTGATATTCGAAAAAAGACTCGGATCACTTTCAGAAATTCCGAAAAAGTTATAAACTTATTTTTTTAATAAAATAGTTAGTAGGTACTTCTTTAGCATACACTTGTAAATTCAATATGTAACAATTCTCTAAATCTGATATTGATACAATGTTATCAAACCCATTATATGCTAATAGCTCTATTAAAAATATTGCGGCAAATCAACATTAACTTCGAAAAATTTAGTTAAAGATTCTTTTAACGACCCCATCTCTAAAATAATATGAAATATATACACACATACCTCGATCCTACATACTTATATCATCAATACGTAAGTACATACATCTTTATATATGATTCACTTTTAATATCGAAAATTTTAATTGTCGATAGATCTCGACGAAATAAAGTCATTTCCTGGGTATAAACGACGTATAAACGGCCCTGTTTATACGTATTCCTTGGTATTTCCGAAGTACTATTCCCAAGAATTTCAAGAACATCCGCCTACTTTGATGATTCTGATCTTTTTCCACTAAATCTGCATTTTACGTTAAAAAAATTTACCTAAATCCTACCTAATAAGTTTTTATTCGACTGTATCTATTAAAAATTACGTTTTTTGGTTCGAATATTTGGAAGAAAAGATCACGTTTTTATAACAGGTAAAACATTTTCTTGTGGTTGCTAGGTGACTACTTTTCGGACGGTAAACAATTATAAACAAAATAGTGAACATTGATCAATTCGCTGTTATAGGGATTCAATGGATACCATAAACAATTAAAACAAACTGTGATTATATTCTTATTAGATTGTGTCAAAGTGACGTGAAATCGATTACGATCAGATTGTTCAATTAAAATAAATATATAGAGTGAAACGAAAAATTAACAAGGCTAAACAATCTTTTTGCCAATTATTATTTTCTTACTTTCAATTATTCTGTTCTCTGAAGCCATTAATATTTATTACATTAGGATTTATTAAGATTCAGTTACTTTCGAGCCTTTTCAAGGGCCACACTGATGACACAAAAATGTAGAAACACGTGCCCGTGGATGTTTTAAAGTTTTGAAGTGATTGTTCAACCGGTAAGTACTTTTGTTTTATTTATTTTTGGTATTACTGAACGGAGTAGTTAAAATTAAAATTAACATTATTGTGTCAGTTGTACTGCACATAATATGCAAATTATTTTTTTATAATCCAAGTTTCAGCGCTTTAGCAAATAGCCGGGAAAATAATTGTTCAAAAAGATATGTTATACTTATATAAGTTTCTCTAAATGTAAGAAAATAATAATTAGCAAAATGATTGTTTAGCCTTGTTAATTTTTCGTTTCACACTATATTTTAAACTTTTACCAAGAAGAGGATACCTAATTTGTTTTAAATTAAAATGAATATAATAAATAAATTTTATAATTTTCTTCTTACACACGGATGAAAATGTTTTCCGTACTAATACGGAAAAACTGCAATTTTCGTTCTTGTGTCACGAAAATAACTAATTTGGGGTAGGTACGTGATGGATCAAACACTACCTAGGTAGTGGAAAAAGATCAAAATTATCAAAGTGGGCGGATCTTCTTGAAATTTTTCATAGTTATGACCTTTCAATCTGAATAATTTTCCTTATTGACATTTTGCTGCATCCTTTACAGAAAAGGTCCTTTACCCAACAAGAAAATAGTTTTTGCTTAACTGCTATCGCCTACGTAATTAAAAAAAATACACCCAAAAGTACTTTTCAGATAAGAGATGAACGTGCAAAAAAAAAACCTAAATTGTTTGGTTCATTTCACCTATTGCGATGTCAATCGGGTGGGGGAGGGTTACACACTGTAGATATCTCAAAAATTGCTTTAAAAATGGTCTCTGGTAGAAGTTTGTATTATCGCTGAATTCGGGAAGATACTCTTAATGAAATCAAAAAACGTTTAGTTTTGATTTCTGGAGAAATAAGCAAGTGTAACGTCGTTTCTATATAATTTATTTTTTTGACATATTTGCTTTAATTGCCATATTCATATTCACTGACGAAAAAAGTCAAATCTATTTTGAATTTTTTTTTTCATAGCTCAAAAATCGGAAATCTAGTGAGACACTTAAAATGAACGCATTGTATATCATATTTTAATTTAAAAAATACATTTTGGGTAATTATATTTCATTTACAATGATCACTTAATATGTCTAATTAAGTAAATTACATGCCAAACAGGTTTACTGAAGTTAAAAAATTTGTATGTATACAAATTTATAATCGAACAATACGAAATAATTTTTTTATATACAATATTTTAATAAAATTTTGTAGATACCAACAACAAGTAAGTAAAAGAATATTTTGATTAATTTTCAGTTTATTGCAGGTAAAGTCCCGTCGAGACGAACAATAAACGAATGATTCACGTGGGTGTATGGTAGGTAGGTAGGTATAATAAATAGGTGGTCGAAATAAACCCAAATGGTCAGGGACTTTTCCAAACAAAGTCGACCTTAAATTGCAATGTGCAAAAGCGACGTTATTGCAAGGGGATTAACCCAAGATTCAACGCTCCGCAGGCAGGCTGTAGAGTATTGATTTTTTGTAGAGCGCCGCATGGAAAAACACACACGTGCGCTCACTACCTATTACAAATTTTTGAAAAACTTACTTTGCGGAGGCATCATCCTGTAGTGCGGAGGCGGCAGTAGACAAATGCCTTCTTGTTTCACAGGACCGTTGTTAGTTACGTATCTGGATACCATTTTAGCGAAAAGAAATTTTGTATGCTTGTAGACAAGATTACATCAAATATAAAATTTTTATTTTGGCGTTTCGAAATATAAAATTAATAATTTTATGAAGTCATCGCAGGAGGAGGTCGATTATGAAAGGAGTTTGTATAAAAGTGATGTTTATATTAGTGGTATTTATTATGGAGTTCCTTCTCGACATTTCGTGAGTCACCACTGATTTTTGCAACCACTAGCAAGCACTTACACTGATGTCAAAATACAGCGCTTAAATAATGCAATGTCACCCCGCGGAATAAAGCCTTGAAAGTTGTAAATTCACAATGAACACAATTTGGTGATTTTGAAAAAGAGTTTTCATCAACCCCAAAAAAAAAAGATTCGACTACAACTAGACCATGCCGAGCACGTCTCGCTGCACCTAACAGCAAAAATCGATAAGGGCGTTTTACAATAATTACACTAGACATCAACTTATCACATGGTCACGATTTTCCTCGTGATGTATCACTTTAACAACTATTTGTTGTTTTTGCACAACCGTTTGAAAATTGTCCTTTTTATAACTTAAGCAATTTAAAATTTAATTTTTAACTCTTTCATCAGTCAAAATATTTTTCGGCGACAAACGCCATTGTATCGACTGTACAAATTGGTTCTCAATCCAACCACCAGGAAACATTAACGCATGCGTGATGATTTTTAACCAATGAACGAATCAACAATCAACTAGTAACTTTTAAAATTTCGCAAGCACTTTTCTTGAGATCCGTAAGCAAACATGTTTAGAATAAAATTCCTTGTCCCTCTCGGTTATAAATTGAAAAAAAAACCGAACTATAAAATAACAAATCCTATATCGTTTTATCATAAAAAAGGGCTTTTTAATACACCAACAAATTCAACGCAAAAAAAGCCATACTACCATCGCAAAAAACATTAACCTGATCTCACTTGAAATTTAACATCCACTAACGTGGCATGTTACCATTTTACACTTATGTAATATGTAAATTACTACTTAAGTACTATCAATCGAACATGAAAATCACTTACAATATAAACATTTTTACCCTCTGGTCATATGATGTAATACATAATACATAGGTACATGCATCCCATAACAAAACGTCACTGTGATGAACCCGAACGTAAATATTGCCGCGGTATTAAAAGTTAACAAGAAGTGTATGTCCTGTAATGTAAAATTGTTAAAACTATAATTCGCGTAATAAATGAATCTTCACTGTACCATATGGACAAACTAATGAATGACTGACCACCGCATAAGCAGGTGAAGGTATACTGAATAATGAAAGTTAACCAGCCACCACTTCACACAGCAAAACAAGGAACTGCAAAACATTCACATTCTATTAAAAATTTTCATGCAAAATTTTTAATTTACTTTTTTGCTCGAGTATTAGCAATATAATTGGTGCGAATTTAATAATTTCGATATTCAAAATAATTAGACCATTGACATTTGTTGTTAAGTGACAGATGGGCGTAACTAACTACTAATAGTAATAAGAAAAGGATACGGTGAATTCGAGAATCGTTGAGTTTTGTGGCCCTCCTGTGGCCGTCTGCTTTTGATTGCCGCTCATTTCAGCCTCGGGCACTAGGTCCCTTACAGGAGCAGCCACGGATCTGCTCTTTTTATCTGCATATGTTCAAGAATGACACATCACAACACTCTCACAGAAGTACATAATCCACTTTTTGGCATTTTTACGAATAAAGTTTTCGTTTAAACACCGATGTTTATGGATTTTTGATATCTACCACTTATCTAACAGTTTGAACTCTTTTTAATCAAAGGTTAAAGATATTTCCAAAATGGCGGAGTGTTAACCCAAAAACATGTTTTGTTATATGTCCTCCAACGTCTATTTCCACGAGATATCTTATGGGAATAAAGCGCAAACACTTCAATTATGTTTCTTCACTTATGTTAACAAAATGTCACTTTATATTACATAAATTAAAGTTACAACTTTATTAAAAATGACACGCGGCTTTCACGTTTCGACAATAGCACTCCTAACGGAATGTTATAAAACTATCGTCACAAAATAGATTTTGATTGGAAATAGTTTTTGGAAATGAAATTCACATCATTATTATTTACTATCTTTTTTCTTACATCCGTTAAAATATATCTATCATCGTACGTCTGTGATCAAACCATACGCGGCTGTATCGACAGAGAACTGTCAAAAGTGTCAAAATAAACAGTCTAACCTTAATTCGGCAGAATGTTATATGAAGAATTTCAGTTGTAAATAATCAACATTAATATGTCATCGTATGGAAAAGTAGAAACGGAAAGGCTCAAACAAAATTTAGAAGGTCAGTTGGACAGATTGGTAGAACAATTACAGGATTTGGAGAGTTGCAGGTAAACAATGAAGGCCATTTGTGTACTATATACATAGGAGCCCAGAATTATATCATTTGGCCCACTTGCAATTTAACGAACGTTCTTTATATATTGAAACCAGAAAAAAGAAATGATTGATATGAACGGCCTTTATACTTTATTCCCGGATTTATCCCCAAGACACGGTAGCATGTTATGAAATAGAAATTCCAGTGTTCCAGAATTGAAATGTAGATTGGTACAAATATGGTCCTCATCACAGCAGTAACGATTGTAAAAAATTAGTGAAAACAATGGCAAAATGTATTAAAGGCGTTATAAAGAGAAAAAGGCGATGTAACAGAGTAGTGACCGATTTATCGATATACTTGGGCCAAATGATATGAGATTTTCATTTAGGCCAACCAATACAACTCATGGTTATTTTGCCATTGTTGTTTATTTTCATTGTATTTGTAATTAATTTAAAAACAAATTAAGTTCCTCTTCTGGATAAAAGTTAAAATATAGAGTGGAATGAAAAATAATATTAACTGAAAATTTTTGTTAATTATTATTTACTAATTTTTACAAATCTTATCACAGATAAGTATAACATATATCTTTTTAAACAATTATTTTCCGGCTATTTGCCAAGACGCTGAAACTTGGATTACAAAAAAGATAATATGCACATTATGTTCAGTACTACTGACTCAATAATGTTATTTTTAATTTCAACTATTCTGTTCAGCGAAACCAAAAATAAATAAAACTACTCACCAATGTAACAATCACTTACCACTGTATGTGTGTATGTTCACATATTTAATTATTAAGTTGGCACTGAGAGTTTACGTGTAAAAAAATAGTATATTCAGCATCTTTTATTAAAAATTTTACTTTAATTTTAGAAATGAATTAGAACCCGATGAATATGCAGAAACCAAAGAAGAAAGCGATGGAGCAATTAAAAGAACTTAATGATAGCCTTGATAAATTAGTCAATGGAGATATTTCCCTAATTAGTGCATTGGGTGTTGTACAACTGGGTAAGTAACCAGTAGAGACTAGATGTTAGGGGATATATAGAAGTGTTACTGTATATTTTTATGTAACTAAGGCTGTGTATAAAATCTCATCCTTTGGTATCAAACCAAAATTTAAGAAGCTCGAAAGAGGTTGTGGTTTTTTAAAAACCTTTCTTGTGGCTCAAAGTCACTATATTTTTTAAATCCTGGATATCAGGATTTTATTAATTTATAATCCCAATTTATCACTTCTATCACACGTCGATTTAATTTCTAATACTTTTTTTTATGATTTTTCAAAATACTTATCTTAAATTATAAATTTTGTGCCATCAACCACAAGTTGTCTGTAGTTAAACAATTTTATATGAAGCAGAAACTAGTATAATGTACCTTAAAAAAGTCCAGATTGTTGGAATTTAAAAAAATATGTACTTATAATCCCGAGAAATTTCCATTATTAAAATACAATATAGGTACAGGGTGCCCAACATAAGTGGCAACTCAGTTTCCTACCTTTATAGTTAAACTTGAAAAAAAAATTAAAAAAGTAATATTTTGGTAAAAAACGGAATAAGTCCATTTTTGACTTATTTTAAGTTATGTACACTGCATTAACTTTAGATATGATAAGTCCAATGATGGTATCAGAATCACTAAAAACAATAATTCCCATTGAAATTTAACCCCAAATGTAAGCGATTCAATCAAAACGTAATAAATCCAACTAGATGCACATTTATTTTGATTTCAATCAAATTGTATTGATCTAGAAGAAGAAAAAGGGGAATGTGACTTTGGTACCTAATCATGACACCCACATTTAATTTCAGTTATTTGTATTGGCATATTTTTTAGTATTATCTACCAGCTGTTTTTGCGAACTACTAAGTTATGACTACGAGTTTTTTTGAAAAAAAAAAAAGTGACTTTTATTCATTCACCATAATAAATCCTATTATAAATGAAAAAAAACGGTTAATATATCCATTTGAGTCAATCAAAATGCAATAAATCCATGTTTTTTAAGGAATTACTCCTCATATAAAACAACATTTTTCAATCAATGTGTAATAATTATGTTCCATATATATTACTTATTATTACCAATTGGCATTTTTATATTCTTAAAGACATTTCCAGTAGAACATTTATTATATGTATTATTATTGTGGGGTTTTCTCCCCCTTTTGTGTTCACTTCATGTGGATGACCTACTGGCTATTCTCACACTGTGGGAGGTTGAGGTTCTAGCATATGCAGATGATCTAGTCATACTAGTCAGAGGAAACTCTGAAGGAGTAATATCAAATACCCTTCGAGAGACACTGGATGCAGTGAGTAACTGTGTGACAGGGAACAGATGTCTGTAAACCCTCAAAAAACAGTAATAGTACCATTCACCCGGAAAAGGAAGCTGGGGGACCTAAGACCTCCCACTTTAATGGGTGAAACTATTCCATTTGCGGAGGAGGTGAAATATCTAGGAATCACTCTGGATAAATCACTTAATTGGAACTCCCATCTGGAAAAGGTAATCCACAAAGCAAAGCTGTCCCTATGGACATGCCGTCGTATTTGTGGCAAATCCTGGGGCATGGGTCCCCAACAAATTTACTGGATCTATATCACGGTCATCAGACCAATGATAACATACGGATCCATTGTTTGGTGGCCAAAAGGATTACAACGGACGGCCAAATCCAAACTCTCTGGACTGCAGAGATTAGCATGCATGACCGTAACGGGAGCAATTAGCACCACACCCTCAGCTGCAATGGAAATCATCCTGGATTTACCCCCTCTTCATATATATCTGGAGAGAGAGGCCAGGTGGGCAACCTACAGACTGCAACAAGCGGCCATTAATATGCCGCAGACTAGTATCATGGAGACGGAACAGGTTGTTGGATGACATAGAGAATCACAGCATCCTGGGAATGCCCTCGGATACTATGCCTACTATGACCAACTACGAGCTGACCTTCAACATCCTTTCTCCAGAAAGAGATGAGTGGGATCGGAATAAAGCCGACCTACTGAACAGACAGTTGTTGGTTTACAGACGGCTCCAAAACTCCCGAGGGAACAGGAGCCGGAGTACACAGCTACAGACCAAGGGTGAGGATAATCTCATACCTAGGTACTCATGCAACTGTTTTTCAGGCTGAGGTTCATGCCATTGAACTGTGTGTACGAGGCTGGAATATATGCATCTTACACGCAGATCAATAAAATTTTCTCAGATAGCCAAGCAGCTATAAAGCTCTTGGCTCCTACCTGGTGTAACTCCAAAACGGTATGCAACTGTCAGAAAGCTCTAAATCATTTGAGCAAGAACAACAAAGTGACTCTGGTCTGGATACCCGGCCATTCTGGTATGGAAGGTAACGAAATAGCGGACTCCTTAGCCAGAGAAGGAGCGGGATCGCGATTCATCGGACCAAGAACCAATACTTGGCATATCCTCAAGTACTGCCAAGCTGGTTATCTCAACCTGGGCTGAAAGGCAAACTCTCCAGTATTGGCAAGAGTTACCAGGATTAGTTCATTCGAAGGCGTTTATAAAATACCCTTTGAAATCGAGAGCTAAGAAACTTTTAGAGTTAAACAGGATAAACCTGAAAACTCTAACAGGCCTATATACTGGACACTGCCGACTAAATTATCATCTGCATAAACTCGGCCTAGCGGAAAAACGCCAGAGTGCCGTCTATGCCTGGAGGATGATGAGAAGGCAGACCACATCTTATGCACCTGTCCCGCTGTGGAGAGGTCCGATTCTCAATATTTGGCAAAGGGCAACTGCTGCCAGAGGATCTGGACACATTCTCACCCAATAAAGTTATCAGTTTCATTAAGAGACTGAACTTATTGGGTGAAATATAATTAGGCGTGAGCCACAATAGGCCTGCTGAGACCCACTCACAACAAACCTAACCCTAACCTAACCTAGAACATTTATTCAATTTACTCAGAAACTGTTCTAAATGGATTTATTGTGTTTTGTAATGATCGAGCAATAATTTATTACTTAATGTAGAGAAAATGCAAATTATTAGCTTTGGTAATTGTCAAAATTATGATTTTAAATTAAAGTATCAGAATTGTTGGTATAGAAATAATATTCATTTTGCTTAAGGAACATCTTTAATTCAAACAAGCAGATGAAAAAATTTATTTATTGAATATAAAATAATTACAGTTGCATGTCTGTACATTTATGAAACTGTAACTTTTACTCTAGAAAACTGTACACTTTTGAACTATGAATACCACTATAGTACAAGCAACAAAGAAAATATATGTTTAAAGATAACAAAATATTCATATAATATACATATACACAAATACATTAATTATAGTTTTACCAGAATTTGGAATATTATCTCAACTGGAAAAAAACTTTCCCAAAAACAATTTAAACAAAACTAAAAGTCTTTATTAGGAATACATATTACAGCTAGAATTAGATTTTTGATGACTATTTTATTTCAAATTTATTTGCAACACAAAAAACGTCCGCTTCTTTGATAAGCCTACGTTTTTTATGTTACAAATAGGTTTGAAATAAACTAAAAATTTATGAGTATTTTATTACAAATATGTAACTGTAATGAAATTTTAAACTTTGTACTTGGACTGTAAGTTTTATAGAGACATTTTTTATTATAATTGTATGAATTTGTAACTTTGACATGTTCTATGTATACATATATGTAAGCATTTACGGAGATATCAACCCCAAATGAACCTAAAAATTGATTTTAGCACAAGTTTATTGCCATGCATTACTTAATTGACAGAGGTAAAGTATTGACTCATTTCTCTGTAGCTAATGTGCATCTAGGCTGGCGCCACTGGCTCGGTCATTCTCAGCTTAAGCCCAAACGTCCAGCAGCTGGTTGATATAATCAGGAATACAGGAGGCCCCTGAAGGACGGAGGGGTGTATTGCTAACATATATAGATACTGATATATAATAAACATTTACCTTTTAGAAGTATGTCAAAATCCTGCTAGTCAAGATTAGCTCTAATATACTATGAAATCCTGCTTTATCTCTTATTTTTTAGGCTACCCAGGCGGCTATATCACAAGCATTTAAAACTCCTGAAGTAATACGTCTTTTTGGCAAAAGAGAACCTAAGCAACTGCGAGAGAGGCTATCAACTATCGAACAAGATTTAAAACTCAATAAATTAAATACAGAAGCAAGAGACCGACAAAAGGTATTTATATGTTATGCCACTATGAATCCACAAATTATCCCTATTAAAATAACCTTTAATTGAAAAAGCAAAGTTACAGAATTCATATAGGTATTGCTCAGGAAGTGGAAAAAATATATGTATATTTTTTTATTCATTACCTACCTAATTTAACGTACGCTGCAATTTACTGTAATTAAATGTTTCAGAAAATACCGTTCACTGTCATATACCACTATACAAACAGCTGTAAGATCTTGACATAAACTTGCGCTCTGTGCTAACGAATATATATAACAATAAAAGTGCTAATTTGATGGTAACAAATCACCACTGTTAGACAGACAGACAGAGGTACCTTGCAATTCAGTGCACGTCCTGATCATATCGCTCATTGAATAGCCACAGAGGATGGGCATGTTTTTCTTTTTTATGCGTTATTGTCTTTTGTTTTTTTTTTACCATTTGCTGTTATAAATATTTGATTGGGTAGTAAAAATCTTGTATTAAATTTCAGGCTGAAATCTTAACTGCCCTGCGACAATTGAATGAACAGCTAACGAGAGAAGAGTTACAATTCTTAGAAAAGCACAATGACATCTCAAATGCATTCAAAAATGTGGAATTTGTTGCAGTTAAAGATGATTAACAAATGCAAATGCATTTTTGACTTATACATAAAGATACATAAAAGTTGTTGTAATCTGTGTAGGCACCCTTTTCATAATTAAGATTTTATGAATAAAATATAAATACATAAAAGTCATTTATTAGAAATATTTGATTATTTATTTAGTGTTTAACACTATCATAGGTTTTAAACTTCTTCAATTAGTATTATTAAATAAACTAATGTATATTATATCACTTGGACAAATTACCAAAAAAATAACTTTACTTTGTAATGACAAATAAAATTGTTTTTATTAGTGAGTATTTTTCATTAATTCTTAAATCCTGAAGATAACTTGTAGTATCAATTGAAGATGAAAGCTATTGACTTGCAGTGTTCGGGGTGGTAATACTTTTTAAACCTCTATTACAAAATCATGCCTTTGTACTGCATCCAGTGGCGTCGTCACAGGCGGGGAGTCAAATTTTTCGCCGGAACCATATAATGCCACTGCTTTGTACAGTTGATTTTAAGATTATTCCAAATCTGTATTCAATTTGGAAGAAAAACGTTCTTACAATTAACAAATTCTTTCATACAACACTTACTTTTCGAATAAAACGGCTGTTTCTACTTTCAGAATGTCAATAATGCATGGATGAGTAAATTTGGCTGTCTCCTATTTGGATACTGCCCCATGTATTCTTGAACTGCCACTTAAGTCTTACACGATGACAAAACCAATAAATAAAGTGAATATCAGTATATTTATTATTATTAAACAATTTTCGCATTTCTGTATCTACGTAAATGATAAACTTGCGATAAAGTTTTGTCATGGTAATTCTTTTTATTTTTGTTTGAAAAGTAAGTGTAAGAAAAAATTCGCATTGATTACAGATTCAAACAATCTCAAAACGAAACAATGGCGTCACATAATTTCAGCGAAAAATTTTACACGACGTCACTGGAGGCAGTACAAAGACAAGATTTCGTAAAACAATAGAAGCTTAAAAAGTAATACCATTTCAATAGCTTTCAGTAGTTTCCGATATAATTTTGTTTACAAATCTTCAACATCCTGTATCTTTGTTAGCACTCACCTAAAAATGTAGGTTGATAGGAACTTTTCTAATTACCTTAAATCCATCCATCACCACCCGAAGTGCGTCAGGAAAACTTCGGACCACCCTGTATAAGGAAAGATGCAACCCAACTAAATAAAGCAAGAGATCGATTTCATAAACAATAATATTTTTGATAGAGACAAATGATGTAAATAAGATATATTTTATATTTGTACTAAAAGAGAGTGTTAGACATTTTCTCACCTTAAACTAAGTGCTACAACCTGAGGAAAATATAGTGAACACCCTGTATATAAATTATTACATTCAATTTATGGCCCACTGTGCTACCTAGCTCAGTGGCATAGTAGGCTAGAGTGTTGTGACAAACGTAGGTGTAACCTCCACTTGTACAGCTTCGGCTTTGAAATTGGGGGTTGTCTAATTTATGTGGCGTTTCTTACATTATATCGTATTAGAAAATACGAAAATATCAACCAGTCCACCCACTTTGTTGGCTTACTTATTATAGGAGGTGGTGCATAATGTAAAAATCTTGTTGAATAGTTGATTTTCGAATTGTTTTCATTATTATTGAGTATGGTCTAAGTTACCTCAAAGCTTCGGCGTAAACAAGAAATTATAATTATAAGCTTATACAAACTGGTTGGTTGACGTATATGGAAACTGAGGCCGCTTTCATCTACAGGGGAATTCATTCTAGTAGAATGCACACTTGATATAATTACCTAGAATATATCTAGTCTTTGTTGTCGTGTGATTGTGTGCTAATGCCTCGGTCACAGGACACTGGTGACACTTGGAGTTATCCATAACAAACCGATTAATAAAACAAACTAAAAGCACATTTAAGGAAAAATATAAAAAATACACAAATAACTAATAATTTTTATTTCAATAAAAATAATTGCTCCCATTAAAGATTATATTTAAACAATCGTCGACATTTTATGTACTTGTACAATTATAAAATCTGTTTTAATCTATTTCCTAAAATTTCAAAACAGAAAACACGTGCGAAATTAAAATTAAATTGGATTTCCAATAAATCTACTGGATGTAAATTAAAAAAAAAATATATATATATATATATATATATATATATATATATATATATATATAATACAATCTCTTAAAACTTAACCTAACGCTTTCTTCTACATACCTTCTTGTGTTCAGCTTGCCAATGTTGCTGCTGACAGGTCTGTGAACAGTAGGCAGTATTCCAGCAACAGTGGTAGATCGCATCTTGCTCGCAATTGTAACACTGTAATACAAACGACTGAGTACAACTTCTTACCAATACGTGAAAACATGAGATGAACACTTTAACTAAAATTCATTATACAATATGTGTAACAAAGTATTGAACATAGTACGTTGAAGAGACTGCAAATTGGCATTATTTTGTGGACAGTGTGCATTGTTGACCGCACGACAGCCATCCTAATGCTTACGCTGACGAGCGACGGCTTGCCTGCTCTGGTTTACATTCTAACGTTGCCATATGAGAAACCCATGTCTAATGATTCAATACACATACTGTATGGTTTTCAGTAACTTATTTATTATGTGATACATGGCGTTTAATACAAAAAAAGTATTTTCTTCCCTTAGGGATTGGTCTCCGGGAAACCACACCGTACTGAAATTAAATTTAATTCACTACTGAAATGGTTCCAGTACTCTTTATTGCTTGAAACACGCAAATTTTTCAATACAGTGCTATGGGGGATGTCCCATTGTGATAGTGAAATTTCAAATGAAATTTGAAATTTTTGAAAGTTTCAAAGCCCATCGCTAACATTTCAAAATGTATGAAATATATAACATTTAAGGCTACTAGCACTAGCAACGCGATCACAACCAAACTGCAAAGTGACGCTATACTAATGTTTATATCTGGCTGTTTTCATTACGGAACGCAATCGCAAACAGACACAGACTCGAAGTCGTTAGCGCAGCATCGTTTTGCTTTTGGTGAGGGCAGCACTTAGGTAAGTATTACTTTACTGAACAGTATGTCTGCAGATGGGATTTACAAGAGGTGAAATCGCTAAAATATTCAACTTATCGAGAAAAACCATAATATTCAATCGAAATTTTGGATTTAGGTCTGATACAAAATTTAAAACACCTTTTTTTATTGAAAATTTTCTTTAAAGACAAGGCTAATTTACTCTTAAGCGAATTTCAATTTTTTATTTTTTTAATAAAAAAAAAAAAAAAAAAAAATTATTCATCCAGTAGATCATTTTTTACATGATATAGGATAAGTCCAACATACATAGGTAAAAGACCGATATATAAATATAAAATCAAATATAAAACAAAACAATTTTTGAGCACCCTGTATAAAAACATGTTTCTCAACGTGAATCGTATTTTTTAGAAAAGCAAGTATGTAGAATAATTTTTTCTCAAAATGTTGAATATTTCAGCAACTCACCTCTTGTAAACCCCATCTGCGATTTAAAAATTTCCGTTTCAAATTTTGACAGTTACCAATTTTTTAACCCAAAATAATGAACATTGCAGGCTATTTTTTTGGTTGAAAGATATACAGAATGTGAAAATGGAAATATGGACACGGAACATAAAAGTATGCGAGTGGAGTAGGATCCCCCATTGACTGAGAGAATGTACAGCTATATCTACATTAAATGACCGAGGTATGCTGATATCCATGTCTGCTTTCGGTAAACGGAGCAAGCTTATTTTTGAAACATGTTCGTTCAAAGAGTATTATAATGATATATCATTTTAATACCATCGAGTTATCCTGTTTCAAAAATGAACTTAGTCCCCCATCGCCACATATAACATTGCAGTTCTCCCCTTCGTTCCCTTTAATTAATTAGCTCCTATTGCTTTACATGGTCATTTTATGAATGTGAATAAAATATCCTCGCTTTTGACCTGCTATTATTTTGAGGAAGGGAGACAACAAGCTGCGGCTTGTTGTCTCCCTTCACAGAGAATACACTTTATACCTACCCACTGTTTCTTCTTTGTTTCTGAAATCTGCTGATTGTGAGATTCAAAAAGTCTCTTCAGATGATCATTGTGATCGTTTGTTATTTTGTCAATTTCCACTTGCATACAATCCATGGCACACTTGATAATCTCTTTTTTTATTTGACAAACACTCCAGTTTTCGTCTCATCTAAACAAAACATTTGCGTATAAAACTTCATTATGTTTCAATACGTTTGTTTTTTATATGTAAAAATATATTACCTTTTCAACGGAGTCACTGTAGGGTTGATCTAAGGGTTGCATACCAGATTCTCTTCTTGGTGAGATCTGCTTTCCAAAATTTTCAGTAGAACTAGTTACTTGCTCATAGGTCTCAATCAAAACTAGATCAAGTTACACATGTAATATAGATATATTGATCGTTTATTTCATATGAGACATTACGATTATTGTATACTCACTTACAAAATAAGTTAATTGAAACAAATATTGATGGATGAATCATGATCAGCAAGTGTCAAAATAAATTACAAAATATCACATTACTATTTAACACATAACGTTAAATTCCTCATAATGGTTGAACATCTGTAATTAGCAATAATTATCGTTATTTGAGAGGTTTCTAGTTCAGAAATTCAAAGGCGAAAATAAATTTTTTATTGTAACCCAAGTGGTTTCCTCAAAAGTATGGAATGCCATTTTCGCTATTGTAGCATAATTTTTTTTTGTTATTAATTTTGACTTGGATTGTATTTAATATCTGCAGACTTGATAACAATAAGAATTCTGTAACACTTCTGACTGATGACGGAAGTAACAAACATTTTTATTTCAAATGGTTCCACTCAAATAAAAAATTGATGTCATTTTTGATACCAATCAGAAGTAGTACAAATTTCTTATATCGTCAAAATACCCATAGATATTGAATTCCTTCAAAGCCAAACTAGAATTAAAAAAAAAAAAAACACCACAACCATAAAATGACTTTTTTCCATAATTTTGACTAATAACTATAAACGTGGATCAGTTTTTTAAGATAATGTGCGTTTATATGATTTTAACATAAGCCTCTGCTTATAACCGATGAGTGAAAGAATATACAGGGTGGTCCAAAGTTTATCTAACAAACTTCGGGAGGTGATAGCGGGGCTTAAAATAAGTAGAAAAGTTCCTATAAAAAAAATGACACATGTAGAGGCTTTTTCAAAAAACTTAATTTTCTAACCCTAACTGGAGTATTTGTTTAGGAGTGTATTTGCTTTGTTTACAAAAATAAGGATCCTTTTAAAAATTATTTACATGATCATACTTTCAATACTCGGCACAGAGGTAATTTCTGCTATCCAGTGCACAAAACAACTTTGTTTGAGAAAGGTTGTTGTTACAACTGTTTGCATATGTTCAACTTACTCCCGTTTTTATTTCAAAGAAATAAAATCTTTTGACTTATTTAAGAAAACTGTTAAAAAATACTAGATTTTAGCTGAGCCTTACAATGTATCAGAAGTCATCAAACATATCTTTAATTAATTAAACATATTCATATTTCTGTAATTTTAAGTTTTATTTTTATATTCTGTTTGTTGTTATCTTTGTATGTAAGTAATTAGGTCCAAGTCCTCTTGTATTTTATGTAACTAATGATATAATCATGTAGAAATTTGACGTGTACTATACAAATGTATTTTGTCGCTAGTACGAAATAAATTCTGTTCTATTCTTTCAAACTACATCCTTAGGTAATGGTTAACAAAGATACAGGATGATAAGGTTTTGTGAAAAAAATAAAAAAAAAAATTATAACTTGGAAACTGAAAGCTATTAACTTGAAATTGTAGGAGCGGTAATACTTTTTAAAAGGTATCTATTTTTTTCTATAAAAATTACACATATTTTTACTTCTGAAAGCATAGTTTCGAAATATTCTAACTATTCGAGTATTCAAATAGTTGAGTAGTTCGATATTCGATTATTTGGTTCATTCGAATTTTCGGATAGTTCGATTATTCGAATAATTCAAATATTCGAATAATTTAAGAAATTGATTTTTTTTTGAAATGAGTATTCGAATACAAAGATCTGGAAAATTCCCAGCATTGGCATGTAGTACTCATCAAATTAAGTCAAGAAGTTCTTATAAACATGTGGCATAAAACGCACCTCTAAGGAGTTAGAGGCCCTTAAAGGGGTTCATGACTTTTTTTTTTGTTATTTGAACAGGTAAAAGATAAATTAAGCAAAAATGTCCAAAAATTAAAAATTAATGGTAAAATTAATACAAAAATATTACAGGGTGAAACACCATATAACGCCTATTCTCGTTATTTTACTAAAAAGATATTAGAAAACGAATTTTGATTTTAAAGTTACATTTATTAAACTCAACTACAAAAGATGACTTTTTTTTTTGGGCAGGGACATTCATAGCTACTAGAAAAGTCTTTTTCTTTAAAACAACTCAATACTAAACAGAAAAATAATCAATAATTTACGACCTAAAACTAAAAATGGTACACTTTCTTAACCAGTCTTGTTAGGCGCCACCTTTTTTTAATTGTTTTTTTTTTTTAAGTTCTAATTGATCAAAACACCAATTACAGTTTAAAAAAGGAAAAACATGTAACTACGTCCATAAACCATGGGAAAGTCAAATAACTTTAATCACACAGGCCAAAAACGCTAATAGATTTGCAAATCTTTTAATTATAAGTTTTAGTTGCCATTTTTGCGGCATCACCAAGTTGACATAGGATTTACCTCTTCATCGTACTAGGTACCTAGGTTTAAGTGAAATCAGAAGGTCTTACCAAGGGTTTCGTTTATCTACCATATTTTATTTCCTCATCACTGAACTGCCAAAACTCCAATTTCACATATCTATAGCACAGAAACAAAGGCAAGGTAACGTAGATATGCCAGGACCCAGCAAAAAGGTCCCACATACAGCGGCTTCAACTCGATCACTCCTCCATAGCAACAATTTCTCCACACTACTTATCGCTCACATGACTGCATACTCTGTTCCACGCGCACCAAAAAGCCATGCTCCCCCGCATTTCGCGAAAAACAATCGACCGGCGCGCTAGTTTAAATTGTTCTAGCCTTGTGCCATCGCACAGTAGCGTCACTACATAGGGGAATACAGTAATTTATAATAAAATTATTTTAAGCGAGTCTGGAGGTTAAGGTATAATTCAAACCATTTTAGTTAATAACGAATATAGTACAAATTACTAATTCAAAAAAATTGACCGTTACAACCATTGCCCCCCCCCCAAAAGGGACGCCCATGATTTTACAAAAAATTAACTAGCATATCTTATTCAGCATGAAAAACAAAAACTAAGTGAAAGCCAAAAATGTTGTCTATTTATCTCTCACTGTTCAAATAATAAAAAAAAAACTAATTTAATCTGTACCCCTTTAAGGGCCTCTAACACCCTAGGGGTGCGTTTTATGACACATGTTTAGAAGAACCTTTTGACTTATTTTGTTTTGTTATTTGGAACCCTATTTTAGAAACACCCTGTATGTAGATGTTGCACCTCTTTACATACCTTCACTCAACATTATAGCTCTTTGATTATTTTGATTAAAATTTGGAAAAATAATTAATACACTTTAATCATCATCCCTCCACTTGATTTTACATAAAATACTTATTGCTGAAAATACTTACCCAAAAGATTCTTGGGATGCATTATTTTCTCTAAATGAATACTCGGTACATTCTTCTTCTTCTCCATCTGATATATCTATAACATTTCCAGAAATTGCTTGACTGGAATTATGTTCCTCCTCAACAACCTTTTTCTTCTTGTCTTTTGATTCATGAGACTCTAAAATAACAAACGTTATTCTTCAAATATCTGGTAAAAACAGTTTGCATATCAGCTTACCCGTGTAATTATTACTTTTCCTTTTCCCAGAAGGTTTGGCTACAACACTGACCACATCTTCAAATGTAACATCAGCAGACTGTATAGAAGAACTCGCCTTACTGTTCTTACTTTTTGGTGTGTTATTTGCAGAAGTATTTAAGAGGGAATTCTTTTGTTTGGAAACTGTTCGACGTCTGGGTTTTGACATCGCTTTCAATTTTTCTAATTCTAGAGGATCGCTTAACAGCAGCTGATGGAATTTCAATTCCTCATAGGATTTATTGAAAGCTGCCGAGGTTCTAATCTGATAATATAAATAAAATAAATAAATATATATCGGATGTCCTACTAGTTCAGTATATGCTAACAAATAACACATACATTCCATAATTTCTAAAAATGCCCAGAAAATAAAAAATTATATCGGATTTTCATCTTTTATTCGTTATTTTATTTTTGGGATTTCTTAATGACGTACCAGGGGATTAATGACCCGTTTTCACCCCCCTCATCAATCTTTACATTTAAGACTGTCTGTCCAGTAGAGTATTGTGCTTCCCAACTTATTCCATCAAAGAAACAAATCATAGTTTATTACATTATAATTTCAGTTATCCTATACAGGATGGATGAGATTTTAATCAGGAAACTTAATACACCAAAATAATATGGATTTGCCATATAAACTTATAGCTAAAAATGCTTAATTTTCGAGATAGAAGGGGCATTTCTCTGGAAATAATTTAGATATTGTTATGAAATTCAGAAGGCGTAAGTTGCGTACACCTCGAACCATAGTTTTCGTCTCTCCATTCAAAATTATATTAGCGGAAAAATGCAAAACCATGTTAATTTTTTTTTTTAACGATTCTTAATTAACGGCTAATTGATAAGTAAGGGATGAATGATTTTGAAATGAGTTTTGTTGTCAAAGACTAGTGAGGAGCAGTGTAGTTGTGTACTTTGAATTTTCCTGTGTTATTTTGCCCACTCTCGGATTCTGTATGAACTAATATGTTTTTGATTAATGTCAATGGGGGGGGTGTTTGCATGATATTAGGATAAATACATATTTCAAAAAATTGTGAAAAACAAACCCGTATTTTTTTCATTTTGTAAAAATATCAGTATTTCATTAATTAATTAATTAATTAATTACAAAAGTAGAAGAGATGTAGTGGGAGAATAGTGATGTACGTAAATCTTTTAAAGTTAAGGTTTAAAGTGTAAGAATAGTTTATAACTAAACTTTCGCCTAATAAAGACCATTATTATTTTAGTTTTGCGCCACCTATCAGTTTTAAGTATAACTAGAAATTATTATGCATATATGGATTTTACATAAGGATTGGTCGTCGTTTTACAGAATTTTTCCAATAGAGACATCATTTTTGTAAATAAAATAAGAAGAAATGAGATAAACATATAATCATTAAACAAACCAGATAAATAAATACGAGATAGTTCTTCCTCTCTTCTCTTATTACCAATTTCCATAAAGGTACAAAAAGAGAGCTGTGCTGTCAAAAGTTGTTTTAGTGAGTGCATTGAACATTATCTATGAATGTGTAGTTTATGCTGTTTAATTCTATTGTTTTAACTTTGACCCTGTTCTTAAAATATTGAAGTAATAAAATTAATGTAAGTTATGTGTTAAATCTATTTATATGTATATTGTTTTTGTAGATATGTATTAAAATCTTAACATATTGAATTTCTAGGTTATAAGTATGAGCTTAATTAAAAAATGTGTTGTACCGGCCCCTTTTTGCCAAAATACAACAGTGATTACACCAAATAAAATATTTTTAACTGTGTCCAAGGAACATAAACGAAGAAGTGATTGGTTTACATCTATAAGAAATAATATTGATATTAACTTAGAGTGGTCTAGAGAGACTCAGTATTATATATGTGAAGATCATTTTGATGTATGTGTAGGAATTTTTTGACGTGTTCTATTGATTCTTTAAGTTTCCCAATTAAAATCTAGCCCACCCTGTATATATATTAGTAATTTATATACAGAGTGTCACCATTTCAAATACAGAAAAATGAATCGATAGATTTTTTGAAAAATAATTATAATTATATTCATGAACATTTTTTCATAAGTACCTAGTTTCTGTACATTTGGCGGTCATTTATGTTAGGTAATATCTGAAAAAATGATGGAAAACATGTGTTAACAATATGACCACTGACGTAAATAGAGGGAACATGAACCCAATTTTTCCTGTAAACTTCTACGCCTATGCATGCTTAAAAAAATAAATCATTTTTGAATTATAACCAACACTTGGACTCAGAGTTTACCAGAAGACCATCGAAAATATTAAAAACTTGCAAGACAGTTTTTCAAAATAAATTTGGAATAATTTAAAAATGATTAAATTTTTTTAAATATCCATAGGCGTAGAAATTTTAAAGAAAAATAGGAGTCATGTCCCCTTTATCTAAGCCCGTGGTCATATTTATAGTCAAAATTTTTCGTCATTTTTTCAGATTCCATCTAACACAACTGATCGCCAAATGTAGAATAAATGTATTACAAAATGCAAAAGTTGCAAAATCAAATAAAAATTTCAATGCCCTGTATCTCAGAAACTAAGCACTTATGAAAAGGGTTTATATCACAAAAAAACACTTATTTTTCAAAACTCTATAGATTACTCAATTTTTTGTATTTAATACGGTTACACCCGTATACATTGTGCTCTTATTTCAAGAAAATCCAGGAAATATTTAGTACAGGCACCTCTGGTGTGAGCCCTGAAGCCGTGAAACAGAGAAATGCTTTCCATCCATTGACACGCATTAGATAAATAAAAATAATCAAAACTACTAATGGGAAACTTTCCAAATTTGGCAGTTAGGTTAGGTTAGGTTTGTTGTGAGTGGATCTCAGTAGACCCTCCACTGCGGCCGTCAGCAGGCCTATTGTGGCTCACGCCTAATTATATTTCACCCAAAAAGTTCAATCTCTTAATGAAACTGATAACTTTATTGGGTGAGAATGTGTCCAGATCCTCTGGCAGCAGTTGCCCTTTGCCAAATATTGAGAATCGGATCCTCTCCACAGCGGGACAGGTGCATAAGATGTGGTCTGCCTTCTCATCATCCTCCAGGCATAGACGGCACTCGGCGTTTTCCGCTAGGCCGAGTTTATGCAGATGATAGTTTAGTCGACAGTGCCCGGTATATAGGCCTGTTAGAGTTTTCAGGTTTATCCTGTTTAACTCTAAAAGTTTCTTAGTTCTCGATTTCAAAGGGTATTTTATGAACGCCTTCGAATGAACTAATCCTGGTAACTCTTGCCAATACTGGAGAGTTTGCCTTTCAGCCCAGGTTGAGATAGCCATCTTGGCCGTACTTGAAGATATGCCAAGTATTGGTTCTGGTCCGATGAATCGTGATCCCGCTCCTTCTCTGGCTAAGGAGTCCGCTATTTCGTTACCTTCCATATCAGAGTGGCCGGGTATCCAGACCAGAGTCACTTTGTTGTTCTTGCCCAAATGATTTAGAGCTTTCTGACAGTTCCATACCGTTTTGGAGTTACACCGGTAGGAGCCAAGAGCTTTTATAGCTGCTTGGCTATCTGAGAAAATTTTTATTGATCTGCGTGTAAGATGCATATATTCCAGCCTTCGTACACACAGTTCAATGGCATGAACCTCAGCCTGAAAAACAGTTGCATAAGTACCTAGGTTTGAGACTATCCTCACCCTTGGTCTGTAGCTGTGTACTCCGGCTCCTGTTCCCTCGGGAGTTTTGGAGCCGTCTGTAAACCAACAACTGTCTGCCTTCAGTAGGTCGGCTTTATTCCGATCCCACTCATCTCTTTCTGGAGAAAGGATGTTGAAGGTCAGCTCGTAGTTGGTCATAGTAGGCATAGTATCCGAGGGCATTCCCAGGATGCTGTGATTCTCTATGTCATCCAACAACCTGTTCCGCTCCATGATACTAGTCTGCGGCATATTAATGGCCGCTTGTTGCAGTCTGTAGGTTGCCCACCTGGCCTCTCTCTCCAGATATATATGAAGAGGGGTAAATCCAGGAGGATTTCCATTGCAGCTGACGGTGTGGTGCTAATTGCTCCCGTTACGGTCATGCATGCTAATCTCTGCAGTCCAGAGAGTTTGGATTTGGCAGTTAAGATTGTCAACAACATTTTAGGTGACATATTAAATTTGGTGAATGTGGTACCACCGATCAGACATAATGAATGAAAGAAGAAAAAAGGTACAATTTCGGGAAAAAAATTTAAAAATTTTTATTGCATGGCGAATCTCGAATTATAATGAAAAAACATAACTTTATGAAAAAAAATTTCCCTACCAAGTTTGAAGTCAGTACTTTCAACCATTACCGAGTAATCATTTAAAAAGCCTGTAAAGCGTTTAGGAAACATGTTATTCTTGTTTTTTGCTTTCTTTGACGAGAGGAAACACCCCTTGAAGTACATCAAAATTGAAAACCTAATACATATAGATGAATAACATAGCCAGCATCATCTCAAAACAAGATGAATATTTTAATTATATCGTTTTAGAAATCGTAATTATATATTTCCTCTAATTTTAGAATAACAGTTACTACCATTACTGTTGAGGTAGTTATAAGGCATTACACAAAGACTATGGGGGTGCTGGCCTAATTCAGAAAGTATGATTGAGAATTTTCAAAAGTACCTGTAGGCTTTCCTTAGACACTGTTATTGGTTTAACTAACGACTTTACTAATAAAGCTCTTTCGTATTTCCCACCAAAAAACCTAACATCGTAATGGGTAGCAGTCTCCTTCATTACCTTAAAAAGAGAAAGAAACAAATATAAAAAGTACTTCGTCATTCTTCAGTCATAATATATGTAAATTCCATTAGGTAGCTTACTTTTTACAATAAAAAACCATATCAGAATCTTGCCTAATCTTGTAAATAAATTACGCATTTCTTCATACAGATAAAACCACGAAGAGGCGAACACGGTCACACATCAGCTGTGCTGAACCGCGCTCACCGACTCGCGATTGCAAACCCTATTCCGCTGTTAATGGTCAAACGTAAATTGGGCATACCAATGGCCGCGTTTGCACCTTGTGGTTTTATCTGTATACTGTTTATATCTTTTAAAATGGTATTCTTGTTTTTAATTTAGTATATAAAAAGCAATACATGTAGGGTTAAATTTCCATTAAAGTTATGAAAAGCAATACTTCTGAAAAATCCTATATTACCAATTTCAGGATCAAATGTTTCGAGAATCACCAACAAAGGAAACAATAAAAGACAGATTACTTTTTTAAAAACCATTTCAAAATTAAGTAAATTAAGAAAAAAAGCAACAAGTTGGCACTTTTAACAGCCTTCGTACTACAAAATTTCTTTGCAGATGAATTTGCAATTTTTTTTTTAATTCAATCAAATGTATGACCTCCAAGTATTGTATTTGTCATAACGTACCTAACAGAATTTAGCGTGAAACTGAATCGATTCTTACTTTGGCTGGCCAGTATGGATAGCCCTTCTGTTTAGCCCAAACTAAGATTATGGGGAACCCCTGCAGGGAAAGCAAAACCATCTATTATTAATTTTTTTGATTTACTATGCTTGTAACAATCAACACAATTTTTCATCTCTGTTATATCGTGAATGGTGTCACGAACCATCAACTCAACGGCACCATATTCCTACGACTCGACTAGAAAAAATAAAATAATTTTTACAGTTTACCAACTTGTTAACAAAATATACAAACAGAAATCAAGGACTATTAGATTTACCAAATGATGAGAGAAATGAGCTAAAGGCTTCAGTCAGTTTGTCCTCTGGAATACAACTTAAATGTAATGTTATATATTTCAATAAAACTAATTTATTATTATTATTATATAAAAATTGTGTACTTACTACCGTGGAATATCGCTACATTATGCTGTACAGTATAAATGTCTGCCAAAAATTCAGAAAACATAGAATAGGACTCGGTGTTCAATTTAACCTCAATCACAGACATATCTCTATGTTCAAAGAAAAACTGATTTGCCCTCCAAGTTAATTCACTGTCCGTCAACCATTCTGGTCTATCCTCTTGTGCCATAGTGTGCGTAATTGTGTTGGGTAACTAAAACATATATGTTTCCTCTTTTTTTTACCATCTATATATAAAAGCTAGATAAAATTGTAGTGTTAGTACTTATTGGTGTGGAAACAATGACTTGCATAATGCAAAAGATAGTAGACTTGGTACTCAGATATTAGCTTATAGAACAACTATTATCGGAGTGGACCTAGTAAGGACAATGGCTACCGACATTAATTTATTTTTCCTTTGATTACTGTGAAGATATAATAAAGGAAATCACTGTTAACAGATATATTACAAAGTTAACACAAGTGAAAATAATGATGCACATTAATATCTGAAATTATCAGTCTGTCCTTTATTTAGGATATACATAAAGGTTAAGATAAAGTAACAGTGATACTTTAAAGATATACATAATTAAAACATCTACGTTTAACATCACAACTTACCCAAGCCCTTATCCTGTGCAATACAAATTTCAACATATAATTAATTTCGGATTTGTCCAAACCACAGTTATAATCAACCCTATTAATATTACAAACAGAACATAACGTCTCATCATATGTTAGACTACTTCTGTCCATCCAGTCGATTTGTTTATTTCCGCTGGCTGAATTAGCTGAAATATCACCTCCCGAGTCGGCTTCCAGTGAAGACGACGTACTTCCATTTTTGGAGACACTTAGTTCTGATTCCAAAACCACCTCATCAGAATCATCGGATATAACTGTTACTGTCTGATCAGTAGATTTGTCTGGGTTGTCCACATTAGGTATATCAATGATATTAGTTTCCATATTCGTCTCCTTAGGATAGTTATTTGTCTTTTTTGGGCATCAAATTTCCGCTTGGCACCAGTTATACAATCAGAGTGGAAAACTCCGAAAACAATTCGCACAAGGAGTCACATCACCTGCCAAGTGACATTCAAGCAATACCAATCTTTACCATCCAAAGTGGGCTGCAAAATTTTTGTGTAATATTAATGCATACTTAATATGGACCACATTTACCAATTCCTGTGGAGTGATTTTAAAACTCTGATGGGTGTTGTCTGCATTTTTTCTAATTAGGCTGGAAAACATTTAATCGGTAAGATTTAATTTTTCTATTAAAAAAAGTATTTCGGTATACATTTTTCATCCATCCTTTTATGCACCAGAGTATACCTTACTTATGTGAAAAAATACATCGATGAATTTTATGTGATACTACAATGTGTTACCACGACCTTAAACTATCTATGTTTTCGAAACTATTAAGTGTACAGCTAGGAAATTTTTTACCTATAGGTTTTCCATGGTGCTATATCCAACTAAAATATTTTTATTTTTCTGCCACTTCTGGTAATACCGGACGTAGCAATCAACTGCATTATTTTATATGGAACGCCCTGTATATTATTACAGTTTTAGAATTCTTATGTCATTTTATGTAGCATTGCTTATACCAAAAACTTACAGTTTTGGTGATAATCATTTATTTTCAATTTTTTTTGACAGATGTAGACCTTTTGAAAAACGAATAGTCAATATCAGACAGATGATAATTAAATCCAATAGTAAAGAGATGTCTTTTGCTACAATGCTAGAGATTCAGGTAAATATAAACACAAATTGACGACAGGAGGAAAAATAATCATACGAGGTTGTCAAAAAATACTACTAAATTTACGTGTCTTGGTTCTTCATTAAAAAATAATACAAAATTGTGTGTACTTCTGTATATCAAAAGTATAACGTTTTCAAGATTTTTACTGTTATAACAAAATGTATGTGAAATCTTTTAAAAATTTATTTTCAAATGTACTTTTTATATTATCAACAATTCAAATTAAGGAACATGTTGGAAATAACTGCCGTTCACCTTTCAACATTTAATTACTTGTCTGTTCATGTCACGTTTTGTAGTGGCTGAGGAGTGAGCAATTCAACTCTTTCTTGGCAATTTACTTTTGCGACTGGCATAAATAATATTTCTTGTATGACCTCATACAAAAAAGTTTAAGCGAGATCATGTCTGAGAACATGGGGGCTACAGCCAAGAAAAATACAACCAAACTTGACAATTATCTAAATATCAATTCGCTACTGTGCGTGAATACGGGTTATGTAAGCACATAAGACTTATCCTCTTATTCATGCGCAGTGGTGAATTGTTTCCTTTATTTCAGATATTCCTCGCCATTTTCTACTTGTTTTAAAATTTTATTTTTAATTTTAAACATATTTGTCAATCATGCTATTTTAAATATAAATGATTATAACCAAAAATTAACAGAAATATTTTTGAAAGAAATTTGGAATACTAATTTGTGTTAAATTTTAAAAGATTTCACATATATTTTTGTTATAAAAGTATATATTTCGAAAAAACTGTACACTTTTAATATAGGTAAACACAGTTTTGCATTATTTTTGAATAAAACTGAAATAAAACTCGGTGGTTGCCATTTAAAAAAAAAAAAAAAAAGAGTTTTTACATATTTTTTTAAACTTAAGTTTAATGGTAATTATACCACCCGGCATGTTTTTGCTCCTATTAATATTTACTTAAATTTCTACCATTCTAGACAAATGCGTCTCTTTGAAATTTGACTTAATTCACATCTTGTGTCTGATATTTACTATTAGTTTTTAAAAGGTCTGCATCTGTCAAAACATTTTAAATGTGAATATTGGCTAAACCGTAAGTTTTTGATATAGGGTATGCTACATAAAATGACATTAGAATTTATCATAGAATCTAAAAATGGAATAATAAAATAATGAAGTTGGTTGCTACTGCCAGTATAACCGGAGGTGGTGGAAAAGTAAAAATATTTTAGTTGGATAGAAACCATGGAAAATCTATTATAGATAAAAAAAATGCCCTAGCTGTACTCTTAATAGTTTCGGAAATATAGATAGTTCAAGGTCATTGTGACACACCCTATAGATATAAATATGATATATCCCTCTGTTTTAGACTGCGCACAGATATTGCGTATTATGGAATTAAATTTTTTGCCTTTTACGTACATTTTTAAAAGTGTAAATACAAAAAACATGGTCTTTGGTATATCACTGAATTTTCTTTTAAATAGCTGTAATTTTTTTTGCAGAATATGATAAAAAAAAATTCTTTTCAACCATGTCAAATTTTTATATCGCACATGGAAATTTTCGAGTAAACACAAAAAAAACTACATTGCATTGTATCTATATTAACTTGTCAAAGCATACTAACATTAAGTACATCTAGCAGGCAATGAATTAAAACAAAACAATAAATTTATTGAAATCTGTCATATTCCAGCGAGAAAAGGGGTAGGTTACCATTTAACTTGGGTGAGGAGAGACGGAAGGGGAATGTAACGCGTCATAGTGTATGCCGTATTGTGAATCATTTTATAATCATTTTGTGTGGGTTATTTGCTATTATTTTGATATTCTGCTTATAGTTATCGTTAGTTATATTATATTATATTGCTATGGACCTCTTTTTATAGTTTTTAAGTAACTATAGGACTGATAAAATTATCAGTCTAAGGCTGAAAACAGACGAGGCGTTTTGTGCCGAGTCGGCCGCCGATTCTGCAGACGAATTGTCGTTTGCTTCACCATTCTGAATGTATTAAAACAGACGATACGTCGGTGACGAATGTCACCGCCTACGCGACGAGCGTACAGTGTTCCCAACCATGTGCCGAAAGCGTTTTTATGACTTTTAAGACGGCCCTTCATAAATGTACTAACTCTTGTGCAACACAGACACCGGCAGTTTTTGATCGGTACGTATACTGCATGGTTGCCATTTGATGTGATTTTTAAAATTTTTTAATTATTTTAGTGACAGATATGGAAATAAATATCGAACAATTAATACATGAAATTTAATAGTTCATTAAAAGATGTCATAGACATTCTGACGAAATTAAAAAACTTCTCATCGACTAGTTTGATTTCATTGTACAAAGTGTAAAAGTATCCTTTATTTTTTTCTTTCACTAATAATTGGGTGTGTCCACATTTTAGGATTCTTTTTTTTTTTTAATCTGCATTATAATACACCTAGAAGTATCACAATCTTCATTGGAATCCATTATTTCAAAACGGGTGTCTGAATGAACTGACAACACGCGATACTGAGGAAATTTACTAATGCTTACAAAAACGCTCGGTATGTTTTGATCATACGGAAAACGTCGTGGTGTCCAGCCGCCTCGTTTGTTTTGACGTTTCGTCTGTAGAATCGGCAGCCGACTCGGCAAAAACGCCTCGTCTGTTTTCAGCCATATAGTTCGTAATAATGAAATCATTACATAATAATTTTGAAGAGATAGTTTTTTATTTGTTTCATTTGCACATATTCATTATGGACATAGGATTCTCGTGCATTTAATTTTAAGATTGGACATTGGAAATTTTCCATACATAGTTTTTTCATTTTATTAGACTAAATTATTTCAAATAAATCATGAATAGTAAATATTGTGTATCAGTCCTACTTCCTACTTATGAAAATATTTTGCATCCAACAATTTTGATACAAAACATGCCACATTGTAAAGATGCCCTCAATTAAAAATATTTTACTTACACAATCAACTTATCCTTGAGGGTTTGTTTTATATACAATTCAGCTTGGGTATTTGTACAGTCATCAACATTTTGCAGATATTTTGTAATCTTAGGGATATCAGCTACTTGTCGACCCTGATGTGTAGCTCTTATGGCATCCCATATTCTTTTCTACATTTATTGGATCTGAATGTCCTCGAATAGGCATCCCTGTAAAAAAATTATAAAATATAGTTGTACAACTACTTCTAAGTTTCACTATCAGTCACCGAGGTTCAGAATTGAAACATCAGCAGCAATCTAAGGTTTAATACGAGATTTATAGAAATGACAAAAAAAAATAAAGCCAAATGTGAAATACAAATAAACCATTTATTATATATATTATATTATTATATTTACTTATAGGATGCCACAAATAAATAACTATAGACAATATAACACAGAATCGTACTGGAACCTGCCAACAGCAATTACTTATTTGAATTGCATTTTATTATGATATATCACTATTTAAATAAATACTGAAGATGCCTAGACAATTGAATAATTGAAAAAAATGTAAGAGCATCATATTTTGATATTTTTATCAAAAAACTTTTGTGACAGGAACAAATAGAATGCATTTAGTACAAATTTGTTTTATATAATAATAAAAATAATAAACACCACTAGACAACCCTCGATTTCAAAGTTGAACGGGCGGGGGTTACACCGATGAGAAAACGTGACAGACAACCATTCCCACCGACAATGCCAGGCGCCGGCGTCGGGATTCGAACCCGCAGCTATGCTAGAAATATCGCTAGTCACACCTGTCACCACACGTTCTAGCCACCAACTCCGACGAAACGGTATACAGGAGAGTAGTTAGGTAGATTATTTATTATATACTATTAATTATTATAGATTAAATAATGACTTTTTAGAAGTAGAAAATAAAAAATATCACATAAAAAAGTATTCGAATTAAAACAAATCATAGCTCAAAAACTATTTCATGAACGATTATAAAAAACATTTTCAGACAATTATCACCAATCTAATGTAAATAACAGATATTATTCAATTTAAATCTAAATTTTTATGATCTAGAAACCTCGTCGTATAATATTAATACTAATAATAATGTGTACATCTTGATTTATTCCACTTTGCCTTTGACAAATCTGTAATCTTTTGCCAAATTTTCAACACATTCTACTCCTATCTCACTTCTTGTAAACCACGATTATACAAGTAAATATTGATATATTAAATAAACATCAGACATTTTTCACATTAGATTAAAAAAAATTAACTACTAAGTAAGTACTTATTTCTATCACAAAATCATAAATTAAACAGACAAAAATTTGATAATGTTAAATTCCTTATTAATTCTCAATATTAATTTTGTCCATTACTGAGACTGCCAACGAGTCTATATCAGTCATATTACAACTTATAAATAATGTCTAACGGTCAGTACAATCATTTACAATCAACATTATAATCACATTATAATCCTTATATTTATGACAAAATGTAAACTCATTTTATTTTAACATTACAAAATTCGCTCAATAAACGACCAGATGTTTAAATTTTTTGAACACCCCCAAATTTTTCAATTTGTTTTGCTACATAACAAAAACTTATAGGTTCTCAAAATAGGCGTTACTTATTGTTTAAGTTTTAATCTGTTGTAATGGCATATTAATTATTGTGTATTTTGTTACTCTATGTTGTATTATTTTTATTCATACATAGAGCATGGCAAATCTAATGCTTTACGAGCCATATTAATTCCAGTCTGCAGTAAGCATTTCATCGCGACCATATAAACTAAAAAAATAACAATGTCACGGCGTACCGGTTTAAGAATTGCTCTTACATTTTTAAGCATATAGGAAACATAAGATCTAAAGTGTAATAACACATCGATCTCTTGTCAAGTATGCAATGTAACGATGGTATCGATATACCCTTCGAACTGGAAAAGACAAAATCTGCAACACACTTATGAAATAAAAAAAACAAACAAGTTTTTGTATGCAACATTTTTTTTTGCGAATTTATATTTATATGTTGTGTATGTAATATTCCACTACATATATTAAAGACAACAGTTTAGAGTATTTTGGAAAAATATATGCCGAACTGGGATTTAACGTCAAGGAACAGCTGATCGTCGACTGAACCATATAAAAAGCTTAACAAAAAAATTCAAATATGTATTAAAAATTTTGGATAACAGCGGACGAGATGACAGACCCAAAAGGAAAGCATGTGACAAATGTTTTAGCATGCTTTTAGACCTTGGTGAGCCCACGTCACTATATTTACTTCGTAAAAGATTACAAAGTGTCAATGCAGAAATTGTTCAAAACCTTGTTACACAAACGCTTGACATAATGGGTTTAGGTAGTTCACAGTTATGGATGTTAATCACTAATGAAAAACGATATATGGTTAAAGCTGGATAATTCCTGAAAGATATATAACCAAATTTAATACATGTAACTTGTTCATACACTTCATTTGGTAGCCCCAGAAATTCGACGAAATTATTCTGAAGCTAATGCATTAGAATAAAATAGAATAGAATGTAACAGAATAGAATATTTTCTCATTTGATACATAGTATATATATGGACAGTCACATGAAAGTACTTAAATGGTGGGGATATAAGTGAAACTGACAGTGAAAGAGATCCTTCTTTTGTTCCAGAAGACGAAGTCGTCAGGAGAACCAACGGAGACAAGTGAACAAGAGGTTAGTGACGATGGAAAAAACCCAGTTTCGAAAGTCAAACGATTTGTTCGCAAGGAAAAGCATTGATGTTGACTGTCCCTACATTATAACTGAATACAACCGGCACATGGGAGGGGTAGATTTGTTAGACAGCTTGATGGGGAGATATAAGATACGTTTGAGAGTCAAAAATGGTACGTGAGACTATTTTATCATCTTGTTGATATGACTCTCGTAAATGCTTGGTTTCTCTATAAGAGAGTACATTTTGAAAATGGTCGAGCTGGCAGTGTCAAGAATCAAGCTAAATTCTGCTCTGAAATTGCCTATCACTTGTGCCATTTGGGCTCATTGTATACCAAACGTGACAGACTCAGTAACTTGGAGAATGGGATCGCAGAAAAAAAAGAGGACCAACCAAACATGTGCACCCTAAAGAAGTACGCACAGATCAAACTGGTCATTGCCGATCCTTCAAGATTCAAAAATGAGATGCAGTTATCCCAAATATACAGGTTTCACATGTACCAAGTGCGAAAAATGTGGAATCGGGTTGTGCTTGAACAAAAATAATAACTGTTTCAAAAATTTCCATTACTGATATATATCGGTTTGAATGCATGTTGTAGCCATTTGGCAACAAGAATTTTCTTTGTGAAAAACAAACTTAAAAATATAGAATGAATTTGTTTAAATATTTTCCTCCTTTTTTTCTATATAATTTGTGTTTTTTCAATATTTCACAAGAAAATGAAGATTTATGCATTTAAGGGTTAAAATCAAATGATACAATACAAAAAAAGAAAAAGAACACTTAATGACTAAATATATATCACAATAGACATAAACACACACAGTTAATGAGTAAGTACAGATCACAACACAATATACATATTATATTCTAACCTTAAGTTATAATATTCCATATTGTACACAATATTCCCCTATTGCTAGGGCTCATAATTCATGTACTATGCTACCGAATTAATTGCAAATGCCTAAGAAAGATTCGCGAAAGCAGGATTTAAGTTAGCTTGTCCTGACATACAACTTCCACCGCAACCTATTTTAATACGTTGGAGGGCATGGCTAGCATCAAACTACCATGAGTATTATCAACGAGTAAAGGAATTTTTTTATCGTCATATTTATATTAACGTCCTGGCGGAGTTTAGTACATTGCTATTATATAAGAAAAAAAAAAAAAAACAACTATACTTCCATGCCAGGATTCGAACCTGGGACCCCTTCGTTTTCAGCCTCAAATCAAATAATAAATTTATTCAAAAATGTAAATTTAAATACATTTTATGACATAGTTTACAATAATTATAACCTTATAAATCTGTAAATATGACAAACTCTGCAAAATTAACTTGTACGCAGATTATTCAAAAATATACTCCAATGAAACAATTTATTTAAAATTAACACAACATACATGCATCCCTATAGTTTACAAATATTACATTGGTGGATGTCGAAGGATCTTTTTTTGTTTTACACGTGTTTACCCCACAAAAAAGGATATCTTTTTCAGCAGAAAACATAGAAACTGTGTTACTCGTGCGAATGTTCGTTGATGAGCAATCTCAGTCATTGTCCTTGGTTGTTAACACGTAAAAGGTAAGCAATGTTACTTAGTTCATCATCTGCCATAATTATCAGGAACATAGGTATCCACATGGGACATTATTGAATGCGATCTGATTTGCCACGCTTTATTCATAAGGGATAACTTACATTTGTATATAGTTTATTCTAAATATCCTACTGCAGTGTTTAGAATTTCTTTTATTGGAAAATGCCTAGACCCTATGACTCGAAGGTAATAAATTATTATCTATTTCTAATTATTGACAAACAGTAATAACTTTAAGGTTGTTCTAAATTATTTGCGGCTCAGTGGTGTAATTGGCTAGGGTAAGTGAAGGCAAGTGTATAATTTATTTCAAATTTATTTGCAAATAAAAACGTCGGTTTCTTTGATCCATTTATCGCCGTCAAAAACGCCTACATTTTTTATGTTGAAAATAAGTTTGAAATACACTAACTAGAAATCTTTCTATCATATCTGCGAAGTTCGAATCCTGCCACCGGCCCTGGCAATGTTGAAGGGAATAGTTGTGTGTCCATTTTTTTCTAGCTGTAACCCCATTCTAAACAGCTTCTGCTTTGGATTCGGGGTCTTCTAATTTCTGTGATTTTCTGTTTTTTTTATTAGCAAATTAAAAAAAATCTACATAATTAGATTTATTATTTATTATTATTGATTTAAACTTTAATAAAATGAAATTATTAAATTTTAAATAAGAGATGGGAACTTACTATGGTGGAACAATTTGTTTGCTAAGTAACCTAAAATATTTAAAGACCTGATTGTTCAAGTGATTTAATGAAAAAAACTTTATATAGTGCTGACTGTTTTACTTTATTTCTTATGTTATTTTCTAATTTCCACACATTTGGTTTGTCATTTATGAATCAACCTGTTTTTCAGGAAGACCATTTATCTTCTTACCAATGTCTTCTCTCGGTATATTTTTTTTAATTTCTGTTTGTAATTGGTCAAAACCTGAACTTTGCTAAACAACACTGTTATTGCAATGGTTTTAAATTTTTTAAAATAATTTCTAAACATAAAGAGATATCAAAACATTGAAAGGAACCAAAAGGTTTTCAAATTGATCAGAAAATCTAAAAAATCTAAATGGCCAATGACATACAAAAAAAGTTTGGAGAAAAACAGGATACGTCCTTTAAAAAATGATCGCCAGTGTATCATTTTTGGCAGGAGTATCACAGCAAAGTTGGCCTTGTAACAAATTTACTCGTGTACCAAAATTGAGTTTCTTATCACACAAATTAAGAATATTAGAAAATAAAATATGCAAATATCTTGGAAACGAAAAGTTTTAGGACATATGAACAAATTAGCTTTCTTCATAAAATCACTTGAAGAATCATGTCTTTAAATATTTTAGGTTACATAGGAATCACCCTGTATATGAAGAGAGAACAATGAATAATATTTTATTGGAAAAGATATTCCAAAAGCTCAGTGACTAAAGTCTTTTAATCTCTTTATATGAATATATTTGTATTTATAAACGAAGTAAACCACAATGATGCAACAAAATACTAAATCAATCAATCGATTTATTAATTTTTCAAACAAAGTTCATTGACTAAAACAACTAATTACTAAATTTAAAAATGCAATTTTTCCATTATAACATAAGTTATACAGTTAATAATTATCAGTAAAATTACCCACATAATAAAAATACAGTTAATAATGGGGGTACAAATACTGTGATCAGTAAAACTTTTATTATCATTCATACTGAAAACAAATTGAAGTGCAGTGAAAATATTTACAATGTTTCAAGTGTATGCAGTGATTGGTGCTAGTTTATTAATACTAGGAATAATATACACATACTATTTCATTCGATTCATTTTAACATATAAAGCAGATACATCCACTTTAAGCTCTATATCAGAGTCATTAATAACTGTTATTATCGGTATTTTTTATATATATTCCTCAATTATTCTATCCACGAGCAATATGGCCCAAAATCCAACATTAAATTTTACCAACAACATTGATGATCTTACATTTACACTAATTAACAGCACGGAAGAAATTGTTCAGAATAATGTTGGAGAAAACCATATTCCGACAGAAACCTATCCAAATAATGGTTTGAATGACTATAGTACAGACGAAACTTATTATTCTGAGGAACAAAATACTAATGAAGAAATGGATGATCAAACAGTTCATGAAGATTTTAATATTAACAATGATAATCCAAAAAAAAAATTCTACAGTACAGGATCTACAAGCATAGAGACTACATCCGTTTCACACAGAAATGATCAGTTTCTCATTAATTATCAAAATTTTTTTAAAGACATCATAAACCAAAAATTATCAGATTTACCCCCTTACAACAGAACAAATCTCAACGATAACAAAAAGGATAAATCTATAACAACCAAAAGAAAACGAGCCCTTCAATTAGATTCAATAGAATTAAGTAATGATGAATGTTTTAACAAAATGTTTATTACAAATGCAGGACTAATATATTCTTTCGTACACTGTATTTTAACTTTAATATACAAAGCTTTAAATTGCAAAAAATGTAATGAACAAGTAAAAGCACAATCGGATGATGGAAATGGTGAAAAATCAAGCAACACTGTAAATTTTGAAGACACTAATAGTGAAAAAAATGATTCCTCTGCACCCGTAGGACCAACATTTAATGACGCCTGAAAATATAAAAATTGACAAACCTAATCTGGAATTGTTTAGGGCCAAAAGAAGCTCACCACAAAGTATTAATGGTAACTCAAAAAATGAAGTAATTGAAGACCCTGCCCGATATAAAAAAATCAAAATAGTAACATATATTTTGTTAACATGGTCATTGCCAATAATTGCTGTGACAATACTTTACAATATATCAAATGGTACAAATACAGATGCACAGTATGATTTAAGTTTTATAAACCTGGAGAACCTCAACTCAACTCGTGCTGATCCAAATATCTTAAATATAATTAAACAAAAACCCATCAACATCACAAGTCCAGACCTAGAATCAACAGAAGTCGACAATATAATAAAAAATGTCTACACTATCATTCAAGAAGTTAACGACAACATTACTAATAAAAAGCCTTACTTCACACCTCTTATGGTAGATATTATTTATTTTTTAAACCATCGAAATAGAAATCCAAAAGATTCTGCAGATAAATGTCCTGTGTCAGAATTGCCTCTGAAGATATATTATTTTTTTCATATTCATAGTTACTTATTTTCTCGTGATTTTATATGCTAAAGTTACACAAATGGCAGCAGCTAAATCCGAAAGTGAATATTCAAAAGCTAAGCAGTTAAATACCTGCATCTTAGCATTTTCTATTTTATGGCTGCCAAGTGTGTTAGATTTATTTACTAGAAATTTCCTTATCCAAACAAACCCAAACGTTTTATCAGCTATTTTTTTAGTTTTGGGAAATGCAAATAGAATATTTAATTTAAAGGTAAACTATTCTGAATCTAAAAAAATCAGAAACAAACTCACTTTAGTTAAACCTGTCGTTTAATATTCATTTATCTGATAAAAATATTTATTCATGGATTGATTATTCTTTTTATAAATGTAAACTGAGATGTAAACATTTAATGAATTCACAATAATAATAATAAGTACGTACTGTCAGAATAATCCACTCAGTATATTTAAATTCACTCTAAAAACATCACAAAATGAAAAATTTCTTATCAAATCTGTATTAAGATTTTATTTATTTGATAGTTCTTTCATTCGACACTGTCACAATGCACAGATCACAAAACACAGATACATACAATAAACTTTTCGACAGTTTCGACCACAGAACAGAAAAAAGAGTTTCGACCACTACAGCACAGAACAGATCACTACAGAACATATAAAGATGAGACCCTAACGAAACTTCTCGTTTTACTTTTTTCCGTTGGCGATTTTATTAAAGGCGCTAAATTAAAAAAAAAAAACAGGAAAGAAAAATAAAACGAAAATCTATATTAATTTTTCTGTATCATAAAATGTTAATGATTTTTTCTTGCAAAACGCGCAATATGGCATACCCGAAAAGAAATCTTGTGTTTGAATTTTGCTTAAATATTTTATTCTCTGATTGATTTTTAATCTCTAGAGTTTAGCTGGAGACGCTGCCGACTGGCTTCATGGTTTGAAAATCGAATTAAAATATGTAGGTCCATTGTGGTTTTGTTATATAATCTGTCATTTATTTTATACATTAAATAAATGTAAAAATTTTTACATTAACCATTTTTCTTTTATTTTCACTATGTTCTGAATGAATATAAGCCTTCACTCCGCCCTCTGGTGGCTAAGAATCGCACTTTGACTAAACCAGTTGTATTAAGATTTGTTCCAACTAACAATCGAGGACGGTTCCTAATTTGAAATTCTGATTTGATTGGTCCAGGTGATGGAATACTGTTCAAGACCATATAAATTGACCAATAACGTTTGGAAATCAAATTCAGAACTGTTCCGAACTGGCTCTTGGAACGAGTCTTTAGTTTACATTCGTTTGATCATATTTGTATAGTTTGTTTGTCGGGGTTTTGTTATCGTTTTTTTATATTTCATCAACGTCTATTCCACAATATGCTGAAGAAAACAGTGCACAATACAAATTGTTATGTCTATAATTGTCACCAAGGAAAAATGTGGATAGTAATTCACTCTCACTATTTTCCCAAGAAAGATGCGGGGTTTGTTTATATCACCAATAGCTGTGGTACTGTAGCGAAAACAGATAGAAGATAAGTATAAGAGAAAGCATAATTGATGGAAAAATCATTAACTTCGGCAACGCGTGTCCATTTCAAGCTAGAGGACTATAAACAAAAGGTATTTAAAGTTGTAATAGTGACATTTTTTAGTTAGGTACTACCACAAATTAGCATTAAGTAATGCAAAATAGGTTAAACTTATTGAATTTACTTACCAACTTTCGATTCATGCAACAAATATTTTTCTACCTAAGAAAAAACCCACAAAAGCAAATAAAATGAATATAAACAAACCCAAAAATTTGCTGATTTTTCTTTTCCTGATCACAGCGCCATATGCGCCCTGGTGATTTTAGTTCCCATAATAATAATGTATAAGGCGTACGCTGGTTTCAGTTTTTAAAATAGCACCAAATGCATACACTATATTTAAAACTTGCTGTCAGTTTGACAATTATTTGTCAGATGCTCAGAGACCTTATATAAGATCTCTGATAGAACACCTGTATGATATCTCGTGACACGTAACTGAAATATAAAAGTAATAAACTATGATGAATAGTTTTAGGCAAAGATTGCTAATACTGATTCTAACACCTCCAAAAATTCTTAAATGCAAATAAAAATTCAACTAGTGATATTTGTAGATAAACTGACACACCAGAGCGGAACAAACAAACCAATAATTACTTCCTCACCCCCTCAAAGTGAGCAAATTATGTATTCGTGAAAAAAATTTTGAAAATTTTTATTGCATTTCTGGACGAATCTCGACGAATTATGACGATACACAACATTTCAGACAAAAGAGATGTTCTGTCTGTGTGTCTGTAAGTCTGTTCGCGATAGCAGCTACAGTTTTTGAGATGAAGCTTTCAAATTTGGTACACACATTCTAGAGGTCAAGGAAGAGATTCGAGTTCGGTGATGAGCAAAATCGGCCTAAAGAAATATTAGTGACATTTCACCTATGTAACTTTTTTGAAACGTCAAAAAATGTGACTTTTGAAACGTCAAAAATTACTTTTACTATAAACTCCACCACACGTCGAGTTTTACTACGGTGAGGAAGTTCTGATCCCCAAGTAATTGACAGCGGTTTTTTTTTCGGGTAATTGGTGATTGACATGGTATATGAATTTATTGAAATAAATTGAATACATATTGATATGTATTTTTTGGTAAGCAAAATTCCATAAAATACAACAGTATACATAACTATCTAAATATCTATATAAAAACTTGTAAAACGTTATAAAACAGAATTTAATTTTAAAAAATCACTATATTAGTCATTTTACTGCAAATAGAGGTGAAACTGTGTTGTAATATAAATTAGAGACAAACAAACAGACTCTTTAACAAACATTAATTAGGTGCGTTCTTTCTGAGATCTCAGTTAATCTAAGTAGTTTTACGGTTACAGAGACTACATCAATTGAAATTATGCTTTTATTTATGCAATGTAACCGTAAGACAACTTAGATTAGCTGAGATCTCAGTTAGAAAGAACGCACCTATTTTAAAGAATGAGGGCTACCTAGAGATCTGTTATACAAGATATCTGCGGCTACCATTTTCAGGCTCACCAGTTGGCGCCACTGGCGAGTAAGGTTATGGTCAACGTTATTGTTAGGAGCGGAACAAGTTTCTAGGGCTTTATTATAATTATTTCGTACACCAGTAAATAAAAAACTTGTTCATTATGCCTCAGTGTTGTGCAGTTCCATTTTGTTCGGAAACAGAAGGCGGACATATGTCTCCGACAAAAATCGTCTAAAACAGTGACTGGTAAAGATTCGCAGAGATAACTTCACTCCTTCGAAACATTCGTATGTTTGTAAGAAACGTTTTAATCCTGACGATTATGCATTTACCAATGGAGTTATTACAGAAAATCGTAAATAATAATCATACACATTCGTTGTTTTCATCATGCTCATGCTTGATATAACCTAACTTTAATGACATAAGACACCTCTGATAGGTACAATAATTTCCCTACTGAGCAAGTAAACTTTCGACTTCTGCCATCATTGTTTTATATATTTTTCAACTAATTTTTATAAAAATTACAAAAAAAAACGGCGTTAACAAGGCATAGTAAACATTAACATTAGTGACAAATACCTTACCCTACACTAGCGTCTCTCGTAGTGAATTCAAGCGAGGTAGCCCTCACTGGATCCTCAAACCACAGAATTCAGAAATTTCTTGCCCAAACCAACGTGATACAAAGAGAATGGGGGCGAACACGGTGCAGGACGAAAGTACATAGCGGGATATAGTACCAGAGACACATATACGCACACAAACCACATATGTCTATGCATATACGTCTCTGATAGTACAGTACAGATCGTAATTAACGTGATCAGTTGGTACCTTTTAACTTATGAGAGGATTTTTGTACATACGTATGTACTAAGGAATATTTTTTAACCATCTTTTTGCTGATGGGACGACTCAACGAGGCTGTTAGGTAACTAATTGGTCACGTGGTGTACAAAATCATTTATGAAGATCCGTTAACATTTACACCCGAACGATATAAATGGTACTATCAATATAGTTGTTGTGTTATATCTCGTTGTTGTGTTATATTCTCGTGTTGTATTATATCCCGTAATGCACTTTGATTCGCAACGCGTTCTCTTTTTTCCTCCGCTTTACCATGTTGGTTTTGAGGATCCTTTTCATTAAAAGTCCTAAAATATTTTTGTAATGAATCTGTCAGAAATTATTTGTTAGTATTTTTATTTTGCACTAGAATTGAAAATAAAATTTGAATGACCTGTTGCCAAACGCGGGTGTTCTGTGCAACTGTGCATGACATGGGGCAGAGATCAGATCTTGAGGCACAGAAATTCAGTAATCTGCGCTTCTGTGCATGACATGTTTCAAACAGCCAACATAACAGTTTGTTATCCAATGCTATTTTATAAATCGACAATTTTTAGGAGAACGTAAATAATATTTCGTGTTTATGTAATAGATATTTCATTACAAGAATATTTTTTACATTTTATTTATATATATACATTTATTTTTTATTTAATTATGTTGGTTATTTGATACATGAAGGTCAAATGTGTCAAGATATTTGAAAGATAATTTTGATTTTACTCGTTTTTCAGTTTATTAATCGTGGGGACATATGTTATTAAATTTGTAGCGTGAATTAAACAAACTAATTATATGGATCCATGAATATATTATATAATTTTTATTAAAAAATACCTAACCTCAAATTATTTTTAAAAAATATTTGGTGCTATTATATTAGTTGTAAAAAATATATAAATGGCCTATATTAGTGATTTACGCATAGCAGTAATATGTTCAAGTAATATGAATCGAAGCATGGAAGCTCATGCTTTTCTTTCAAAAAAAGGTTTTGATGTGAAATCTTATGGGACAGGCGATAAAGTGAAAATTCCAGGCTCTGCAGCCGATAAACCAAATATTTACGAATTTGGCACTTCATATGAAGAGATATATCTTGATTTGCTTGACAAAGACAAATCTCTGTATCCTTGATATAAAAGTTATAATTTGTGATTTCATTTTAACTACTACTTGACAAACATATTGTGGCAGTGTAATAAAGATGCGCAAAGGGCAGAGAGTTGTCGCACAACGTTTGTAAGTGTTTATATCAGTACACTCTACCAAAAAGTTACTGTCAGAAAATTGTTGTATTCTGTAGTTCAGTATTTTGTGAATTGTGGTGCAATAGATTTTGATACCTCGCACATATCTGTGCCTTGTAATATTTGTCAAGTAGTAATAAAGAGTATGTGATATAGTGTGCAAAATTAGTTTGTTTTTTATTTTTAAGTGAACTTACTTTTTGCTTTTAAAATACTAAATACTTCATGTTTCTGATTAGTATTTGCAAGTAGCACACAACATAGATCTGTAAAGTACGTTAGTCTATTAGAAATCTGAAATAATTATCATATTTATTTCCTTAAATAAGACAGATATACCCAAAATGGTTTATTACACACTTTGGATAGAAATAGGAGGATAAAGTCTCACCCAGAAAAGTTCCAGGAGACAGAAGAAAAATTTGATATCCTTATAACGTGCTAAGAAAGAGTTTATGATCAAGTATTAGAGTATATGGAAAGTAAGACGCCCACAGATAATTCTATAGTCCATGTAATCAATATTGATATTCAAGATAATTTAGAAGAAGCTACAATTGGAGCCTTTTTAATTAGTGATATGTGTACAATGGTAATTATTTATTAGAAATTTTGGTTGTCATGTGTAAAGATGTGAAAAATAATGTTTAAACTTTAAAAACATAAAAAACACACCACATAAATAAGAGAATCCCCAAACCAAAGACGGATCTGCACGGACAGGGTTACACAGT
>JANEYF010001182.1:0-17040 GCA_029963845.1 Rhamnusium bicolor | reverse complement strand
ATTGGTAACGATAAAAAATCGCATAAATGGGCAAAAGTATTACAGAATTGTATACCCATTAACACGGCGTCCAGAACACAATTAAATTCTGATTAGTTTAGATATTGTTTAGGAAGAAGCAAAATCGCCATTTTTAAAGATGCCTTCTAACTTTTTTTTATGGATCAATTAAAAAATGTTTAAGTTCATTTTACAATTAATTTTTAATGACGTTACAGTGGCATTTTTAATTTATTTTTTCAAACAGTACTTTTTACAAAAATTACATCAACTTCATTTTTTTGTTATGGACGTCATATTGGATCGCATTTTTAAAATTGGAAAAATTGCCTGAAAAAAAGAAATTAAGAATGCCACTGTAATGTCTTTAAAGAATTATTGGAAAATGATCTTAAACTGTTTTAATTGAATCACAAATAAAAAAAGTTACAATACAATTTTGGCTTTTTTCTAAACAAAATCTAAATCAATCTCTATTCAATAGTTTTCTGGACGGCATGTTAATGGGTATGAAATTCTGCACTACTTTGCTCATTTAAGCGACTCTCTATCTCCACTAATAAACAAGCTCCTCAATTTTATTTATTTATTTATTTATTTATTTATTTATAGAATCCAAACAGACTTAAGCCTAATTACAAGGATTCCTACATCTAATTACCAAATACACAATACTATTTATTTTCTCTATTCTCTTAACATAATAAAACTAGAGGGTAACACTACTATACATGTATCCTAATATTGGAGTTCAGTAAAATAATTTATGATATTTTGTTTAAATTGTTTTAAGGGTGTGGAGCAAAAATCTAAACTGATGATACCATTGACCTCATTGGCCAATCTAAGCATGGCCAAGAGAGGAGCACGTAAGGTGATGATTGTTGCGGAAGTATTAAATAATGTGGAACTACGAGTTCGTCGTGACGGGACGTTAAATGGAATTAACCCTAATAAATTACTGTCATTTATTAAATTATTTACAATTTTGTACAAAAATATAATAATAATGATTTTACGCCTAGTATCTAATGCTAAGATGTCAAACTCATTTCGGAGAAATGTAGATCTAATATTTGTGTAGTCTGGGTACTGATTATATTTTTCAAAAATTGAATGGTAGAAGCCGTTACTTTGTGATAATCAATCATAATGATAGAATAAAAACACTTTTCTTTGTTTTTTATCACTGTTTTTAATATAACTAAGCGTTACTGCAGTTTCGACACTCAACGTGTCATTTTCAAACGATTCACAAACTGAATGAAGACATAAAGGAATTTTTTTGCAGATTTATACCTAAGGTGACCCTTCTAAGTATTTGACAATAATACCTACTTAAACCCTAATTAACATAAATTGAGATTACAAATCTAATTCTGGTAAAACCAGGATTATGGCATAAATATATCAAAAGAGGCGTATAATATAAGTCTAACTGGTCGTTAAGAAGGTTATTAGGTTGAACGTGATTATATTTGAATATTTCCAATGATTCTAATAAATTTAATTTAAAACTTTTTTCTTGAGTATGTAAAATATTTAGGTTCTCTAATTTTGGAAAAGTGTGACCAGATTCTAAGATATGATTTGAAAAAGTTGAGTCGGTTTTATTGAGTCTAAAAGAACGTAAGTGTTCATTATATCGAACTTTAAATGTACGACCAGTTTGACCTAAATAAGTGGCATGACAATCCGGGCATGTTAATTTATAAACTCCAGATTTCTCCAGATTATTAGTTTTATCTTTTGCATTAAATAAAAGGTGTGAAAGTTTTGACTGTGATTTAAAACTAACTTTAATATTATGTTGTGACAAGATGTTGGCAATTTTTTTCGGAAATGTTTCCATAATATGTTAAAGAGACAAATTTAGTACTTTCTTTATATTTGACATGTGGATAAATACTGTGGTAGGCTAATTTTAATTGTTTCCTATTAATTAAAGTTTCTATTGTTTTTACTTGAAAGCCATTGTTAAAAGCTATTGTTTTTTATAGTGTCTAATTCTGTTTTTTAGATCTTGCTCCGAAAGAGGTAATGTTAGAGCTCTGTGTATCATAGAATTATAAGCTGCCAATTTATGAGATATAGGACTGAGTGATGAATTAGATATTGTAGTATCTGTGAATGTCAGTTTCCTGTAAATATTAAATGTAATTTGGTTATTGTTTCGCTTTAAAGTTAGGTCTAAGAAATTGATTTTATTTTCTTTTTCTGTCTCTAACGTAAATTTAATATTGGGGTGAATATTATTTATACTATAAATTATATTATAAATAATATTCACCCCAATATTAAATTTACGTTAGAGACAGAAAAAGAAAATAAAATCAATTTCTTAGACCTAACTTTAAAGCGAAACAATAACCAAATTACATTTAATATTTACAGGAAACTGACATTCACAGATACTACAATATCTAATTCATCACTCAGTCCTATATCTCATAAATTGGCAGCTTATAATTCTATGATACACAGAGCTCTAACATTACCTCTTTCGGAGCAAGATCTAAAAAACAGAATTAGACACTATAAAAACAATAGCTTTTAACAATGGCTTTCAAGTAAAAACAATAGAAACTTTAATTAATAGGAAACAATTAAAATTAGCCTACCACAGTATTTATCCACATGTCAAATATAAAGAAAGTACTAAATATGTCTCTTTAACATATTATGGAAACATTTCCGAAAAAATTGCCAACATCTTGTCACAACATAATATTAAAGTTAGTTTTAAATCACAGTCAAAACTTTCACACCTTTTATTTAATGCAAAAGATAAAACTAATAATCTGGAGAAATCTGGAGTTTATAAATTAACATGCCCGGATTGTGATGCCACTTATTTAGGTCAAACTGGTCGTACATTTAAAGTTCGATATAATGAACACTTACGTTCTTTTAGACTCAATAAAACCGACTCAACTTTTTCAAATCATATCTTAGAATCTGGTCACACTTTTCCAAAATTAGAGAACCTAAATATTTTACATACTCAAGAAAAAAGTTTTAAATTAAATTTATTAGAATCATTGGAAATATTCAAATATAATCACGTTCAACCTAATAACCTTCTTAACGACCAGTTAGACTTATATTATACGCCTCTTTTGATATATTTATGCCATAATCCTGGTTTTACCAGAATTAGATTTGTAATCTCAATTTATGTTAATTAGGGTTTAAGTAGGTATTATTGTCAAATACTTAGAAGAGTCACCTTAGGTATAAATCTGCAAAAAAATTCCTTTATGTCTTCATTCAGTTTGTGAATCGTTTGAAAATGACACGTTGAGTGTCGAAACTGCAGTAACGCTTAGTTATATTAAAAACAGTGATAAAAAACAAAGAAAAGTGTTTTTATTCTATGATTATATTTTTTGTAATGAAGATGTCTTAAAAATTTATTTTGTACTTTTTCAATCATACCCAGATACAATTGGGGTTCTGTATACCAAATAACATATGCATATTCTAATTTAGACCTCACAAATGCATAGTATAGAGTTTTTAACAATTTAATATTTTTGAAAGAAGCTGTTTGTCTTATTATAAATCCCAGCAGTCTATTAGCAGCCGCTACTGTATTTGCAATATGTTGTCTAAAAGACAATTGATCATTGTATGTTACACCTAAATCCTTAGTAACATTAAGTCTTGCTAAAACAGTACGATTCATATTGTAGTCAAACACGATGGAAGATTTTTTATGAGTTATGGTCATAGTAGTACATTTTTTTAAATTAAATGACAGTTTATAGCGACAGCTCCAATCGTATACTCTATTTACGTCATCTTGAAGAGATTCACAATCTTGGGCATCTTTAATTATTTTGTAAATTTTTAGATCATCAGCAAAGAGTAAACATTTTGAATTTTGAATTTGTAATGGTAAATCATTTATAAATATTAAAAATAGTAAAGGCCCTAAATTTGACCCTTGGGGCACTCCAGAATTTATATGGTATTTTGTAGATAATCTCCCATTGTGTTTGACCACAAAACTTCTATTCTGCAGATAGCTTTTAAAGTGCCAAAGTAGCATCCGCTATTCCTGAATTTAACAATTTCTGCAATAAAACATCATGATTGACTTTGTCAAATGCTTTTTGGAAATCTGTAAAAATAACGTCTATTTGATCCTGTCTTTCTATCGCGTGATTTGCATCATTGACAAATGTTAATAAGTTGGTATCTACCGATTTGTTAGGAACAAATCCATGCTGATATTCTGTTATCGAAAGTTTAACATGATTCCACAAATGACTATAAATTATTTGTTCAAATAATTTGGCCGGAGCAGGCATTACGGAAATTGATCTATAATTTTCAATATCTTTTTTGTCTCCGCTTTTATGAATCGGTGTACATATAGCAGATTTCCAAAGATCAGGGAATGTATGAGTTCTTATTGCAGTATTGTATATATATAATAGCGGCAGTTTTAGCAACTCTTGACACCCTTTAATTATATATGGCGGAATTCCATCACTACCTGGTGATTTCTTTGGTTTTAATTTATATACTTATATCTTCGTGTGCGCGTGCAGTACATCAAAATGGCGACCTCCTATATTGTGCCTGTCGAACGTCTCTCTTGCGCGGTACATCTCTTCTTGGTATGTGGCGTAGTAACCCCTACTAGACACGGCCTATTTTTAACTGAGTTGGGCCTTAGACTCTGGCAAACTTTCGGCCCCGTATTCGAAAAGAGTACCAAACAGGTGTAAAAAATAGCGCCGAAGACTCAATTTTAGTGTCATTTTATCAAGAATCGATAGAAATGAAAAAAAAAACGAAATAAAATAAAAAATATACATATTTAAAAACAAAACTCAATATATTTTGATGTCCACTTCACAGATTACCATATAATTGATCATGTCCAGCTAAAAACAGGTCAAACTCATTTAGTAATTCCAACGAGCTTAACAAATTTTCATTTCCCTTGGTAAAAAGTTCCGTAGTAAAACCATAAAATGCTAAACCATTTTTTGTTAAAAACTTAACAGAACATTTTTCCAGGTCTTTTTCTTTTTGGTAACTTTTCTCCACTTCTGTATCTATTTTTCCTTTTATGCGGCTTCTACTAACATTATATTTGAGCGGTCGAAGTAAGTAGATGTGTTTTGAAATAGTTAAGTAAATTAATTTGTAGTTTATTTTTGACCCTGTGAATATTATGTTACTGCATAATGCCACCAGAGACAAGAAATAACCGAAGTGAAACTACAGTAAATTTTTTTGAAGAGTAGAGAATTTGCTGCTATCATAAAAAATGTGGTTAAAACGGAGACAGAAAAGTTATTAGAGAAAATCGAAGAATTGCAAGTGGAAGTAAAAAAATCTCAGGGACAGCAATGTTGACATGGTTTGATTATTAACAAAAAAATGAACCAGCTCAGAATGAATCTCCGTTAATAAACAAAAAGAATAATTTACATTTTGATAACTTACAACTTAATAAAACTTCTACTTCAAATAAAAAGGTACCGACTCGTACCGATAATATTTCAAGGTGAGAATAAAAAAGGTGGGAATGAAGACCTGTCTCAAAAAGCTACTAATAAACAAGACCTATCGAATAAAGGCCATCACACACTGCAAGAAGATGGAAAATGGGAATTTCCTAAAAGAAGAGACTGGAGGAATAAGAGAACACGTTCGATTTATGGAAAGGCGGATGAAGAGCTACCGTCGTTTACGGGCGTAGTTAAATATATACACCATCATGTCTATAGGTTAACTCCTAATTTTACTGAAAATGATGTAATAGAACATTTATCATCAAAAAACATCACAGAAATTAAATGTACGAAAATGCAGTCAAAATACTCTGCAGAATATTCCTCGATTAAAATATCGATCTCGCTTAAACTGGAAAAATTGCTTAGAAATCCTAAAATATAGCCTGAATATTACATAATAAATCATTTTTTAAACAAGCTACCCAAGAAGAACCAGACACATTAAAGGCAAGATTACCTTCCAAGGAGTTCATAATTTTAAATCAAAATGTACAATCAATTGGGAATAGTGTTGAAAAACTTAGTGAGTTAATTAATAAAAATAAGTGTCATGTAGTTACAGTGATCGAACACTGGAAATCGCGTGAGCAGATAAATGCTTATAAATTAGTAGGATATAGATTAGTTTCAAGTTCTGCCGAGAACCAGGACAACATGGAGGAGTTGCAGTTTATTGTCAAGAAAAATTACCTACTCGGACAAGAGCCGATGTAAATGAATTAGCGGAGTGTTACTCGTTTGAATGTGCCGCAATCGAAGTAAGTTATGGAGGTTCGAAATATGTAATTATTGCTATTTAAAAAATGCCAGACTCAAACGTAGAAAGTATTTTGAGAAAATTTTGTTCTCTTTTAGAATTATTATTTAAAATAACAATGTATTTTTCATCGCAGGGGATTTTAACATATATTTTAAAAATGCAAATAACCGAAACTCTCAAAAATTCTTGTCTTTATTAGAATCTTACAATGTAAAAATTGCTCTAGACGATTATACTCGAGTAAATAGTATATCAAAATCATGTATTGATAATAGAATATCAAACATAGTAAACTGCAATTTTACTAATTACGTCACATTTATCAGATCACGTGGCTCAAAAGGTAATTGTACAAACTCAAGATAAAGACTTGCAGAATTTACATATTTTAGATATTTCAATGAATTAAATACAAATAATTTTTTAAATTCACTAAAAACTGAAGGTTGGGAAGCTATCATAAATATTGAAAGAAACTGTGTTAATCAACAATGGGATACGTTTGCAAATAGGTTTAAAAATTTATTTAATTAATCATTTTCATTAAAGAAAGTCAATAATAAAAATAAAAATAATCTTGAATACGTTAATTCCAATACACCAGAAATTTTAAACTGTAAAAAACAATTAAGTACACTTTCTGTGCTGATGAAGTACAACAATCAATATAAGGTATTATATAATTTTCAGAGAAAAACTTAGAAATACTGTTAGAGCAAGCTAGGAAAGATTATTATAATACGCTAATGTTAACTCCCATAAAAAAATAGAAGACAACATGGAAAATTGTTGGTAATGTGTCTGGTAATTTAAAAAAATCCAGTAGCAATATAAATTGTCAATCTGATCCCCATAAAATGTCGGGCGAATTAAATGAGTATTTTATAAATGCAACAGCAAATATCACAGATCAACTTCCCAAAATCCCTTATCACAAAAAATAGTAATACAACTTTTGAAAGAGTCACAGAAAATGAAATTGTGGACGTGGTTAAATCGTTAAAAAATAAGTGCGGTTCAGGTAATGATAATATATCAACATCTTTATTAAAAAAAATGTATCACATTTATCTTAAAACCATTTTGTTACATAATAAATAATAACAGTTGGTAATTTTTCATTAAAAACAGCAAGTCATACCTATAAATAAAAATGTAGATATCAATGAAATTAAAAACTTTAGGTCTGTAAGCCTTCTGCCGTCTTTCTCAAAAAATTTTGAAAAAATTGTATGTAAATAGATTGAGATATTTTTTTAATGAGAATGATCTTTTTAGCAAAAATCAACACGGTTTTATGAAAGTTAAAGATATAAATTCTGCAGTATTTGAATGTGTAAATGGAATTCTGAATGCCTTAGAAAAAAATGAAATACGCTTAGCTATTTTTTTAGACTTGTCTAAGGCTTACGACAGCATAAATCATAAATTACTTATAAATAAACTTGAGATGTATGGAATCAAATCGATCGCGTTAAAATGGGTAAAGTCATATTTAGAAAATCGATACCAGTATGTAAAGATAAATTTATGTGGTGAAGAGGTAAAATGGGAAATTATAAAAATCAATCTTGGAATCCCTCAAAACAGCATAATCAGTCCATTACTTTTTAATATATTCATAAATGATTTATGTAAGTTACTGGATAGTAGTGAATATCAAATCATTAATTATACGGATGATACTACCCTGTTAATAAAAGCAAAACAATTCAAGGTAGTACTAGACGAAGCAAGTATAACACTCACACTAGTAAAAAATTGGCTATTAGGAAACCAACTCATTCTGAATAAAGAAAAATCTAATTTTATAATTTTCAGAACAAACAATTCAAAAACAAATGTCCCCTTAAATATAAATATAAAGAATGATTAAGTTACATTAACGTCTCAAACTAAGTTTCTAGGAATCATTACTGATTATACTTTAATTTGGTCTCAACAGATTGAGGAGTTAACAAAAAAGTTAAATAGTATTGTATATAGCTTAGGAGTTGTTAAGAGAGTAGTATCTTTTGCTACGATGAGGACAATTTATTATGCATGTTTCATGTCAAAACTCAAATTTGGGATTCTGTTTTGGACAGGAGCAGCTGCTGCAGAAGTCAATAAAATCCTTATTATACAAAAACAAGCCAGCCGTATTATGCATTATATAGCCATAAGTAATACATGCAGGAACAGATTTAAACAATACATATTTAACAACTGTGGCTATGTATATTCTGGAATGTTTAATTATTAATTTTAAATATAAAAATAAATTTGAACAATACATTGTGTCTCAGGCGCCCAAACGCTTCACATTGTCTCAGGAAGTGGTAAGATGTTTCTTCATTACTCCTGCATCTTGGACATGTAGGGTCTTTCTCAATACCTATCAATGATAGATGCCTCCTAAGTCTGCAGTGGCCTGTCAGAACACCGATTAAGAAGAGATTTAGTTTCCGACTCCGTCCCAGCAACCAGGCCGATCTCGATTTGTTTGGCCCCGTCAGAAAATCTCGATTTTGCCTGCAGGCCCTGTTGGTCCTCCAGTGCGTCCTCAGTGTCTCGTGGGCCCACTTATTGAGGGCCGTTGTGACCTGACTTCTTGAAATACCTAACAGCCTCAGGTCCGTGACAGGGTTCCTCGGCTCTGAGTCTAGCCAATTCATCGGCCTTCTCGTTGCCTGGAACTCCCATATGTCTCGGGACCCATGCCAGTCTCACTTGTTTATGCCTAGCTAGCTCTTCTAGGGCATCCCCACACTCCTGGACGAGAGCTGATTTCGTCCTGGGGGATCACACCGTCTTTAGAGCAGCCTGGCTATCGGAGCAGATGTATTATCTGTTCCGCCCCATTCCTAACCTCAGCCCTACCTGCCACCGCTAGGATGGCGTAAACCTCTGCCTGGAAGACCGTGCTGTACGAGCCTAGAGCAAAACTCTCCTGTACTTCTTTGCCTTCCAGATATATTCCCGCCCCGGAAGACGGTCTAGTGGCCACCCGAGATCAGTCTGTGAGCTAGCTCTTCTAGGGCATCCCCACACTCCTGGACGAGAGCTGATTTCGTCCTTGGGGGATCACACCGTCTTTAGAGCTGCCTGGCTATCGGAGCAGATGTATTATCTGTTCCGCCCCATTCCTAACCTCAGCCCTACCTGCCACCGCTAGGATGGCGTAAACCTCTGCCTGGAAGACCGTGCTGTACGAGCCTAGAGCAAAACTCTCCTGTACTTCTTTGCCTTCCAGATATATTCCCGCCCCGGAAGACGGTCTAGTGGCCACCCGAGATCAGTCTGTGTAACACCGGAGAGTCCGGGCGGAAGTCAATTCTTCCTTCACTCCACTCCTCCCTACTGGGAAGAGTGAGAGTGTAATTCCTTTCCAACCTTAGCTGATCTTTCGCTTATCTCACCTTCATTACAGAGAGAGGGATTTCCCTCTCCGTCAGTCCAGCAATTGCTGCGTGACCCTCAGCTCTGTCTGAACACTGCCAGCTCCCAGAATCCCGCCTCCCTCTTTATCCACGAGGGTAGCGTTGGCAGACCTAGCAGAACCTCCAGAGCAGCTGTCGGTGTCGTCCTCATTGCGCTAGTGATCCCTAGGCAGGCTAGTCTCCGGACTTTTGCCAGCTTTCGGGACGTAATCGCTCTGCCCACGCTCGGCCACCAGACCACGGATCCATACTGGAGCCTCGGCCTGATGACCGCCGTGTACAGCCAGTGTAGGATCCGTGGTTTGAGGCCTCAGTTCCTACCTACCGGTCGGCGCAATTGCCAGAAGGTTGCAGTCGACTTTTTGATGACGTTGTCGATATGCGGTCCCCATGACAGTTTGCTATCTAGGGTCACTCCCAGGTACCTAACCTGTACAAGCGCGAGAGGTTTACCGTACAAGGTTGGTGCCTAAAATCCTCTATTTTTCTTCTCTTGGTAAATAGGATCATCTCAGTCTTCGATGGATTGACTGAGAGACCTGTTTCGCCGCACCATCTTTTTATTATTCTCTAAGCTACCTGCGTTCTATTGCAAACGACAGAAGCGGCCGGTCACTAGGACCAGCCCGTCGTCCGCCTGCGCATAAAATCCTTCCGAAGTTAGGCGCTCCAAGAGACCATCCATTATTAGACACCATAGATGGGGTGATAGGCAGCTGCCTTGTGGACAGCCGCCCCTCACCCCGACGTCCAATTGATAGTCTCCCAAAGCAGCACTAACTCGTCTCTCTTCCAGCGCAGATTTCACCCATCTGACCAGTACTGGAGCAGTACCTCTCGTCCGAAGTGCATCGCAGATAGTAGTAGTCCTAGCTTTATTAAGGGCTCCCTCTATATCGAAAAATACTGCTAGGGTGACCTCCTTATGCAGGAGGGCCCTTTCTACCTTATACATGACGGCGTGAGGGGCTTCTCCGTGGACCTCCCTCGCCTATGCGTGCTGATTCTTGTGGAATGGTTACCTGGCTAGGTCCCCTTCCAGCAGATATCTGTCCACTATCCTTTCCAGTGCTTTTAGCAGGAAGGACGTGAGATTGATCGCCCTAAACGATTTGGCAGCTGTGTACCCCGTTTTTCCCACTTTGGGGATGAAGACCACTTTAACTGACCTCCAAGTCAGGGGAACATATCCCAGTGCCAGACTGGCTACAAATATTCCTCTTAAATGCGGTAGAAGAATATTCGGGCCCTTCTGAAGCAGAGCTGGGAAGATCCCGTCTGGCCCCGCTGCTTTAAAGGGCTCAAACTCATTCACTGCCCAGACTACAGCTCCGTGCTTTACAATCTCCTCGGCAAGCCGCCAGTCAACTGGTGGCATCGGCCCTCCGAGAGTACTGCAACGGCAGCGCATTCGCCCGGGAAGTGAACCTCTAAGAGGTGTCTTAATGACTCCTCCCCAGAAGTAGTCCAAGTCCTTCGTAGTGATCCTATTGTCTCCCTTATTTCGCAGATGAGTATTTTCATCAGTCTGGCGGTTTCCGGTAGGGAGTTCATTTCCCCACAATACTTCCGCCAGCTTTCTCTCTTGCTGCGCCTTAGTTCCTTTTTAAAATTTCTCCTAGCCTCCTTGAAGTCGTCCCATGAGTAATCCGTCCCTCTCTTGATTGCTCGATTGTTAGCACGTCTGACCGTCCGGTGCAGGTCATCAAGCGATCTACTCCACCATCGGGCCCTACGTACTCCCACCGCCTTGAGTGGGCAGGCTTCCTCATATGCTGAGACTATATGACTTTCTAGGCTGGCTACCTTTATGTCGAATTCCTCAGGGGAGATAATCCTCCCCCCCCCCCCCCCGGTTCCTCTTGAAGACTTGCCAGAGTAAGGAGATACCTCTCCCAGTCAGTTTTCCTTGGATTTCTTTGGAGGGTGTCCTCTGTCCTATCGGACCCATTCTCGAATCTAATCATCCTGTGATCGGACATCGAGATATCCTGAGTTACCCTCCAGTCAGAAATTTTTTCCATTAAACTTTGAGAGACCAGCGTAATATCTATCACCTCCTGGCGGATACGGTTGATAAACGTTGGCTCTTTTCCTCTGTTAATAACTTGCAGGTTCGTCGACGCCAGATACTCTAGTAGAACTTCGCCCCGGGTGTTGACGTCGGAGCTGCCCCACACTATATGATGAGCATTGGCATCGCATCCAATTATTAATGGAAGACCTTCATTCCTTGCAAATGTGACTATATCTTCTAATTCTTGAGAAAAAAGTATACACACAACAGTAAACAGAGCCAGATTTGGGACTATACACTAGCCATTTACGGAGAACTTTTTTCAGTGTACTTTAACTTTGATGCTGAACTTTGTTACAACCTAGTTATTTTACCATCAAGTTAAAAATAGCCGCCCGCCACTTTTTGCAAATTAGATTATGGAATAAAATAAAGAATAAAGAATCATATTGTGATTCTAATAAATTTTTTTATTTGAGATTTTGGTATTTTTTTTGTGTACTTTTATGACTTTAATTATTTTGTGTGTTCTGTTTCGGGCCTCTTTTGCCATTGAGCTTTAGACACGCGCCTAATGCGCCTAATGGTAAAATAGGCCCTAGACAGCTTCGGCTTTGGATTCGGGGGTGGTCGAATTTTTGTGGTGTTTATTATATGCTATTAAATTTCGGCGTCATCTTTGAGAAGCATCCCGTATATCAAATATGATATGCTCTTATTTATGTATCTAGTATTTTTTTAATTCCGTACGGACGTTATTTTTTAAAGGTTTAATTGAAATATCACGTGAAATTGCACTCATGAAAGCACTTCCGTGCGATCGATCCTTCGTTATGATACTCACGTTGCAAAATACCACTTGGAAACTGATCCACCAATGACCATATATTGAATTCCATTGATGAACTGTAGAGCCCAAATTGTCATGAAAACGTTGAACACTATTGTAAAAGTCATGAAAATGTTTGCTTCGTATGCCAGATATCCAGGTGCTATTTCACTCAAAATACCAGATGAGTACATGTATACAGTTGTAGTTACGAATATAAGGATGATAATGACTTGGGCTATGAAAGTCTAAAATACATTTTATTTTATTTTTATTTACATTTTATTGTATTAATTTAGAGTTTTATACAGTAAGACCCAAAAGACAAGTTACTCTCTTACTAACTGTGAATGATTTCGTTTTTTAAACTTAAGGGTTAAAGTCCCTGATAATTTCCGCTGAAAATTAAAAGAATATAAAATAAGCAAAACTTTAAAGCAAATTTAATCGTTTATACTTTGTAGTATGTTCATTGTGTCCATTTAACGTTACTATTATGTTTATTTTGTTCATCAGTTTGTTTATTTAGGTACATGTTTATTTTATAGGTTTATATTTCACCAAATTTGCATTTATTTATTTTTAAAAATATCAGTATAAATAAATATTTTTTTTCTTTGTGTATTTGTATAGATACTTAAATTGGATATACCCAACGAATTTTTGTATATTACTGATAGGTGGGTATTATACAGGGTAAGTCAGATTTTAATCAGGAAATTTAAAGAATCGACAGAATACGCCAAAATAAATTAAATAAATTTGTCACATAAACTTATAGCTAAAAATGCTTAGTTTTCGAGATTGAAGGCTTTGAAGTTTTAATTAATTTTCAATTTTTCCTATATTTCTCCGAAAATAATTGAGATATTGTTATGAAATCGGAAGGTGAACGTTGCGTACATCAGTACACTTCTTACTATAGTTTTCACCTCTCCATTCCAACCAGACGCGTGACGATGGGGGGTGTCGAGGACACTCTCATTTTTAGCTACGAGTTTTTATGACAAATCCATATTATTTTGACGTATTCTATCGATTCTCTAACTTTCCCGATTAAAATCTGGCCCACCCTGTAAATATTTGAGTATTGATGTGTATTACATTACATGCGAACTATTATCTAATACTCGGATATTACGGAATAAATGGAATTAGTTTACACATTTTTGGTCAGCGGTCTACCCCTTGTACTTGTAGTTACTGCATTTTAAGATGGTTTTGCTGTGTCTAATAAATTTTTTGTACATTCCAGTTGACCTTTGGTTGGCCATATTACTGTCTATTGCTAACGGACCGAGTATAGTTTGGATATCTTCCAATTAAAGCTTCAATTTTGATGTAGAAGTTGTTTCTACATTCGAGGTCACCATTCAAAAGTTCATACAATTTAAATTTATTATAAAAAATATCTTTATCTACTACCATACTTTAATTGATTTATTTGACATTTACTACCTGTACTTTAGTGAAACTCATTATGATACAGATTTTTCATTAAGATAGACGTTTATAACCAATAAAAATGCAACATCAGTCAATATCAAATATTACAATGAGCATGACAGATCTAAAATTTATCAATTTTGACAGATCATATTATTGATTGATTCGACCTTTACTTGATGAAAATCCATTTTACAAATAAACACAAAATAAACATGGTTGATTTTCACAATTTAATTAACTCATGACAATTGTTTCGTCACACAGTGGCTTCATCAGATGGTGAGTACAAGACTAAATTCTTTATTACAAAGTGAGGGTTATATAAGTATCAACTAACTAATCTGGGGTAATAAAATGGAACACATAAAATAAGGTACAAAATTATTTAGAAAATATTTAACAGTGGTGAACAGTTTAAATCTAGCTGATCATTTAAAATAATATTACTACTTTTTAATTTATTGATTTCTAATGTCTTTAATAGTGACAATTTTAATCCTTTATGTTCTGTGTAAAATATCAATATTATTATTAAAAGAATGATTGTCTTCTAGCAAATGGTTGGCATACGTCGAATCTAATTTATTGTTATTAAAACTGCGTTTATGTTCGGACAATCTTTTTCCAAAATTTCTTCCCGTTTGTCCGATGTATACATACCACATGTAAGCTTATAGACTTCACTTTTTTGTTCTTTTTTTAGTTTTATCTTTATTGTTCTTAATAAATTTTCCTAAAGTGTCATTAGTTTTAAATGCTATTTTAATATTATGCTTTTTCTTAAGTTTAACTGATATTTTTTCGGTAGGTTGGCCTATATAAGTAAGGGTTTTATATCTTAAATCACTTAATTCACTGATTTCTGCTTTTGGATAAACTGACTCTATTGCTATATTATAATTTTTCTTTTTTAAGTAAAATGTTAACCAAAGTTTCTTTAAAACCATTATTCGCAGCTATTTGTTTAATAAAATTTAATTCATTGTTGTAATTATCTTCAGTTAAAGGAAATTTGGTTAATCTGTTTATCATACTAATATAGGCAGCGTGTTTATGTTTTACAGGATGTGTTCATATTTACTGTTTACCTTGTGAATTCCTAAAATTTGTGCTTTTTGCAAACAAAATCGGTAAAAATGTGCGCAAGTGATAGTGAAATTGAGAATTTAACCACCAGAAATTGTGGAACAGGCCACGCAAGAACCGCAAACAATTTATTACTCGTAAAAAACATACGAAAAATTTTACTCTGTTTATGGATTGGAGGCGCAAAAATTAGGTTAGCAGCTTTTCAGAAAAAGTCTTAATTGTTTATTTTATGACTGGTCATAGAAAAAATAGTGTATGCAACTAATAGTTAATGGTTATTAAGACGCTCGTATCGTAATTCACATACTCGTGTCTTAATAGCTATCATTAAATCGTCGTTGCATAATATACTATTTTAAAACTTTCTCTATACAGATGTTCAGGAAGTACAAAGTGGCAAGCTATGTTCTGGCCTATTTTGATTTTGAATAATTCTGGAACGAAAAAAGCTATCGAAGATTAATTTCGGAGTGTTCTTTTTTTTTGTATTTTCATTTTATTATAAGAACCGGATATACCGGAAACAAAATAATGGTCGATTTTCCGGTACAGGGCAACTTTGTTTTTATTTCAAATGGAGCATCCAATGAAGGGAGCTTCCTTTAAAACTAAGCTACTCCCTTATTTTTGTTAATATTAATCGATTTTTAATTTTTCAAAAAATACGTTTATCTAGAATTTGCTTTAGTTTTCAAATATGCTATTATATTTGTATATCACTGAAAATATACAAAATAAAGATCAAGGACAAAATAAAGTTTTATTTTTTTTTTAATGGAATATTCTGTACATTTTTTTAATTCGTTGCTTCCTTCCAATTATAATGATATATAATACTTATATATTTTAAAATTGATGGAGATATTCACTAAAAAAAACAAAACCTGACCATCCACATCTCAGATTAATAATACTGGAAGATGAGTAACAAAACATAAAAACGGAAGATATGTAAATATTATTGCTGGTATTATTCCTATTGGTCAAAATCATAAACACAGCACGAAGAAATCCGATCGATGCCCTATCACCGTCTTGATAACAAATAGTGTTCTGTAAGACGACGTCTGTCATTTTAATCTGTGTTTTTAAGTGATTTTAAAGTTTTGTTATTTGGTACTGTGATTAGTAATCGATTTTTAGTTATAAAAACATTATTTATAAATATTTATTGAGAAACAATGATTAATAAGTGTGTAGTGTGCGGTCAAAAAGGAAAACCACGGGGTTGTTTATCTCTTCCCAGGTATGTAAACAAAACAAATCAGGACCGGCATAATGCGAAAGTGTGAAGGCTCAAAAATAACTAAAATTAATGATAGCTTTACAAAAACAAAAACATTTGATTCCATCTGAACAGTAAAAAATCCACATTTTGTCAAAAAAGATACTTAAACAACAATATTTATTTTAACTTTAATGAAAATTTCATTCATAAGGTTTTGCTCACATATTGTAGATGTTTAAAGTCAATTGATAATTTGTTAATTCAATTTTAAAGGCTGTTATAAAAAAATGTGTTTATTTTCAGATTTCCCGAGAATCTGGAGAGAAGTGAAAATTGGCTGAAAGCTCTCAAAATGGAAAATGTCAGTACGTGTGTTCACAACACTTTAGAAAAAAAGTGATGATAATATTATAAGATCTGGATTAAAAGTGTTGAAAATCAATGCTGTTTCATTTTTCCCCTGGCAACACTGTCACAACTTCGTCACACGTACCGTTCAGGTTAGCAGAAAATTAATAATATACTACTTAAGTAGTCACTCATTAATACCTCATGAAATAATATCAAGTAAGTAAGCGCCTACAGAGCATCAACTGTTTTGTTGATGTTACTTTTATTGCAGTGATGTAGGTTTGTATATTTCAAAAATATCTCATTTGTTTCAGCATTGAAAATTTAATTCCTTCGCCACCATTAGTACCCAAGATAA
>JANEYF010001181.1:0-17968 GCA_029963845.1 Rhamnusium bicolor | reverse complement strand
AGAAGGCATCTCCATCGAACCAACAACCAGCGAAGATTACAGGAAGATAACGAAAATCTTCACTGCAGGTGCACGGCACAGGCCAAGTGCGTGAAGTGCGGTGAGGCCCACAGGTCAGCGGACTGCAAAAAGAAGCAGGACGCCTCAGCAAGGTGCGCAAACTGCCAGGGAGCGCACCGAGCCAGCTACAAAGGATGCCTCAAGTATCCGAAGAAGCCCGCGGCCCCCCAGAAGCAGGCACCAAGGAAACAGCAGCCACCGCGGGAGGCCAAAGGACCCGCCACAAGTGGGTTAAGCTACGCAAGGGTAGCTCAAGGTAACGCGGGACCGAGCGCCGGTCATGCCAGGCAACAAAGAGCACCCGTGGAGGCCCAAAACCGCACCTCGGTGCTCAAACAGATGCAGCAAATGTGCTCAGCAATGAGCGCATTTTTTGCACAGATGCCAGGCTCTACTAATCTGTAATGTCCTTTCAGGTGAAGCCGAACTTCCTGCAAATCGCCTCATGGAACGTTAATGGGCTACAAGGAAGAAAACTTGAAGTGGAGGAACTCCCTAGCCCGGTACGACATAGACGTGTTGGCACTGCAGGGAACGAAGATTACGCCGCTGAAGCCAGCCAACTTCCCTGGCTACCATGTCTACAGGAAGGACTACGCTGGACCTAGGCCGATGAGAGGAGTAGCCCTGCTGGTAAAGAAATCGATCGACCACCACCCAATCGTGCTGCCGGACATGGTAAACCTGGAAGCCACCGCCGTAGTAGTGTCAACAGCACGAAATGGCGACATCCAAGTGGTATCCTGTTATCAGCCTCCCGAAGCCGGATCCTGGACACGGACCTGGATGCAATATTCCAGAACCCGATTCAGGTGCTTACCATAGGGGACCTGAACGCCAAGTCACAGGAATGGTGACCGGACGTGCTGGACATCGCTATAATTAAGGAAATAACCCTCAACGCGGAAATCTTTACCAGGACGGAAGGTTCCACCCAGCATAATCCGATCTTCTTGGACCTAGGAGAGAAGGATGATGTGGACACTGGGACCTTCGTCAAAAGAAGGACAGACTGGGAATTGTTCCGTGCAGCGCTGCAAAGGAACATTGCAGTGAAACCAGATCCAGGAAGCGATGGAGGAAATCACCACAGAGACGGAGACCAGAAGGGCACCAACACCGATGGCAAACCCTCACGGAAGACCTCAGCAGCCGATTCGAGACAGACGAAGGACGAAGAAAAGGGCCCAGAGGATTAGACTCCCTGAGGATAGACATACGTATAACACGCTGAACAGGAGAGTCAAAGCTGCCCTCCAGGAACACCGTCAAGAAGGATGGCAGCGTCTCCTGGAATCGCTGGACCTACAGGACAGGAGCATCTGGAACACCCAGCGTGCTCTGCGGAACAGGCCGAAACCGATGCCCCCAATCTACGGAGAGAATGAGATTGTCTACACTCGCCAGGAAAAAGCCGAAGCATTCGCGAACAGCTTGGAACTGCAGTGTAGGGAAAATCAACTTGATGATGAGGATGAGGACTGGGTTGAGGATGTGGAACGCAGAGTGCGTCGGATGCTCCGCCTGCCAGACGAGGATCACATTCGCCCGACCACTCCAGAGGAGGTCAAGGAGATTCTAAGGAGCTTAAAGCCGAGGAAAGCTCCTGGATGTGACACGTTCGGAAACATCGCCCTCAAGAAGCTACCCAAGAAAGGGGTGGCAGCCCTGGTGAATATCACCAATGGGATTTTCAGGCTCAGACACTTTCCGGACAGGTGGAAGAAGGCCGACGTCATAGTCATCCCGAAGCCAGGTAAGGAATTAATCTTTCCCTCCTCTTACAGGCCCATCAGCCTACTCTCAGCTGTAAGCAAGGTAGCCGAGCGCGTCATCTTGAGAAGAATAGAAGAAGAAACCGAAGAGCTCCAAATCATCCCAGATGAACAGTTCGCGTACAGGACAGGACATAGTACGGAACTCCAAGTGCTTAGGATTACCGAGGAAGTCACCAAAGGTTTCAACCAAAGACAGATCACGGCGGCACTACTCCTGGACGTCGCGATAGGGTCTGGCACGATGGGCTACTAGCTAAAATGATGAGTATGGGTTATCCCATTGCACTCGTCAAACTAGTTAGATCATACCTGCACGGGAGACAGATGCGAGTGAAGATCAGGGACTGCGTGTCCACGTATCGACCGATGGAAGCCGGAGTTCCCCAAGGCTCTGTGCTGTCACCCCACCTGTTCGCTGTCTTCACCTCTGATCTCCCAAGGGCCGAAGGCACCGCCATGGCACTCTACACGCACGACACGACCCTCACGGCCAGATCCTGGAGAGCGAGAACAGCCACCAGAAGACTCCAAGAGGCAGCCTCTCTTTTGGAAGAATGGTGCATCAAATAGAAAGTCGCAGTCAACGCGAAGAAAAGCCAGACGATTCTCTTCAGGAAAGTTTGCAAGGAAACCCCCACAGGACACGTTTCCATGTTCGGCGAGGACATCCAATGGCACGATTCCGTCAAGTACCTTAGCGTAATCATGGACAAAGGCTGACACGGAGACAGAACACCGAAGCCATCGTGGTAAAGGTCAAGCGGACGAGAGCTCTCATCTACCCAATGGTAGGGAATCAAAGCAGGCTCAGTCTGAGGAACAAGCTTCTGCTAGTCAAAGCACTCATCAGACCACAGCTGACCTACGCCTCCGTAACATGGAGATACCAAGCGAAGACCTATCTGAAGAAGAGCCAAGCCGTGGAAAACGTGGCCATCAGGACAGCGGTGGGCGCACCATGGTACGTTAGAAACGCTGACATCTTCAGGGACCTGGAGTACACACCAGTCACCGAAATCATCCGGGATAAAGCGAAGAAACTGTACACCTTAGCTGAGGAGCACAGGAACCCGCTGATCAAGGAGGCCACCTCCTATGATCCGGCCGACGCACCTAGGCACAAGAGGCTGAAGGTACAGTTACTGGACAACGGGTAAGTATAACTAATCCTTTCCTTACATTTGGACCAACCCAAGGAAAAGACATGACGCAACCAACCACCTTCCCACAAACCTTGCGGGCGCCGGTCAGTATACCGACCAGTGCCCGTTGTCCCCCTGGCTCCGTGTAGGACGAAAGTGTTAAGAAAGCACTTAGGTCTTCACCTTCTACCTAGAGCTGCACAGTTCATCCTCACCTTGTCGGATGATCCAGATGACAATGTGTCAATTGACACTTTGTGTACTGGCAGTCAATCCCAAGTCACAGAATATCCGCACTGTCTCTGACTCTGACAAAGAAAGAGAAAGAAGAAGAGCACCAGAAGAGGCACTAGCCAGCAGAGTTCATCAGCCAGGTCCCAGGGAGGTTGGCCGAAATCTTCGGCACCGCTCACATTTGTGAGTGGGGCCGTTCGTAAATTAAGCTAACCCGCCCTGCACGAGGCCGGTCCAGGTCTACAGCGATGACTACGGTAAAAAGGCTATAGTCTTGCCTGGCCCTAGCATCCGAGACCGTCATCAAGCCAAATGGATATTGGCGTGACGGAAGGATTCTGAATAAATTGCGCACGTCGTCAATGTATTCCAAGCAAGCAAGCTTGGCGTACTGTGCATAAACAAATTACCTGCGTTATTTAACATAAACAAACGTTTATAAAATATTCCGACACCGGGAATCGCTTTCTCATAATTTTAAAACTATATTTACAAAAAGAAATCCTTGAAAACGGTCATGAATTAATATTTTACTATAAATCCAATAATTTATTCTATACATTATTTAAACAAAAATAGAAGCGTACTCTTTTATCATTAACAAGTATTCTCAACTTGGCTTTGAATTAAATTAAATTAAATTCAATTTTTAACGTCTTACTTGGCGGCTGTTTAGTAAAAACTCAACAAGCGGTTTATCATTGAGATAATAAAAAAACTTAAGATTACCCTCAAAGAAAACCGGTTTGAAACAATTATGTTTAGTAAATAATTATTATTCCACATACTAGAGTTCTAAAAGAACTTGAACTCTTGCTCAAAACGTTTTTAACGGAAACATTCATACGAGTTATAGTATACAGGGTGTACAAAAGTGAAAGATGGACCCAATTAAGACTTATTACACCCGAAAATGGTTACCGGAAAAATCACTTCGTATAAACCCCGTAACTTTTAATTTTTAGAGTAAAAAAAATTTTCAAGTGAAACTTGTAGGGGTTTAATATTTTTCATGATGACTTCAATGAATATACTGAGTACTTTATAAAAAAGGACACAGCAAACTTCCACTAAATAGAATAGAATAGAATAGAGTAAATTAATTTTAAACCTAAATTTTGCTTAACTTAATTATTGTTCTAAATTGCAGAAAAGTACTATATTTTTTGGAAAAAGTGTACTTTATTGGCATTTGTATTACATTTTACATTCATTGCCAGAATATAAGATTTCTTCGTATATCAACGCTACGTGTAATTTAGGAATATCTGCAGAATATTGTAAGAACCTACTGATATTTACTCCGTATTCATGTTGTTACATTCATATGTTATACATGGTAAATGTATATTTACTACATATATGTACATACACTTGACGTACGTAGAAAAGACATACTGTTGTTGTATGTATATATATATGATATTTTTAGGGATACATTGAGACATACATATTGTACTTTTCACGGGAATGTGTTGATTCAAAAGATGTCATATTTAGGTTATGTGCAGTTTAGGAATATCTGTAGAATCTTGTCAAAACCTACTGAGATGTACATTCATATGACGTACATGCGAATATATGCATATATACTACATATAATTTGTAAGTACCTACATATGATGTACATACAGAGAACATACTGCCGTTGTATATCTATGAGATAACTTATGTTGTACATAGATCAAATATGCATTATATATTTGACAAGAATCTCTTGGGAATATTCATATTTAGTCCAGAACGTTATTTTCTACGTTATGGATCCAATATGTATATACATGGTATAAATGCTAGTGGTTAAGGCAAGCTTAATAAAGGGCATTGCCAAATTATTTTCTTATTTGCTTATCCAAAGTATTTGAAAATCTAAACTCCCTTAATTTTTTTCCAATTTATTTGAGCATCATAAAGGGGTAAGAAAAGTTTTGAATTTTAGTCTTTTAACGTCATCTGACTAGTTTCATGCAAAATCAGTAGCCAAATGAAACCATTAACGATACTGTCGTGTTGCCTGTTTTACTTGCATATTTATTTCCTATTAAATTTTAATGTTTTACATTAAAAAGGCATAAAGCATTTCTGAATATCTGTTAGAAATGAATGACAACAAACATCAGAAAAATTATTAGTAATGTCTCCCCGAAACTTAAATTCATTTACCACCTAGTCAACCGCCAACTTAGATCAGTTAGATTAGAGAACTAGATATTTTTGATAACCTTTTTACATCACACTTGTTCTATCCTCTTTATAGTTGCATCAAGAATATTTATAAATTTATTACAAAATTATAGGATGCCAACATTACATAACAGTGATGAGAGCTATCACTATTATGTACATAGACATATATATGTCTATGATTATGTATTTATTTGTAATATCAAAATATTTTGTAAATATCTCGAAACCACATTACGTCCTTGTTGCATTAATTATTAACGTACCGAATACATAACATGGTTTTAAGTTTATTACAAAACATATTCCTCACAAGTTGCAAACATGTGTCAGGCATGTCAATATAAGTTCACACCCCTTCCTCCAACCAACATGCATGTTTAACCTTTTCTACCTTTTACCTTAGAATATGTGTGGTGTCCATTTTGTTTTGTAGTGCTAATTAAAGTATAACCACGCCCATTTTATCTAATTCCGGTACTCCTCAGCACGGTAAAGAAACGTTGAAAAGATAGGCCCAACTTGATAGAAGACACAAATAGAAAAACCACTGAGAGGTAGCCAGGGCACATTTGTGGTTTCAATTGGAATGCCCTGAATATTACAGGGAATGAACCAACATCTCCACGGAGACAACTGTAGCTACCTGCGTGGAGGATTTTCCTACCCAGGAATATACACAATACAAAAGAATATTTCATCACGGAATCATTACATTACAGTAAAGAGTTGCATAATTGGGTAGGCAATTATGTTGAGTTGAGATAAAGCAGTCTTTAAATAAATGCGCATAAATATTTATGCTTTTTTCCGTAGGTGCTATATTTGTATACGTATATATGCACCTCCTTTAATAAACCATGTATGATATTTTCCTGAAACAAATTATGGGCAAATATTACATACCTACCGTACACAAGGGGTTTTCTAGCATTTTTTTGGGTGTCCTAAGAATTATTAAAAAATGTGTTACTTAAATAAACCCAGGGCCGGAGTAGGTCCATCTGCCGCTCTAAGCAACGCCTTTTTTGCCGCTTCAGTGAGTATGAGAATATGGTAGCCATTTATTGTCTTCACGTAAAGTTTTTTTAATACAAGGCCCTTTTTTCATACTCTTCTTGGAGAAAACATTCACAGAAAGGGGTCATAGTTTCGCCGCCCTTCATGATATAATCAAAACAACAGCGCTTTTTGTCTAACAGTTGCTGGTAGTGCCATTTATTTTCAAACTTGTTACTTGTTAGAGTACAGGGTAGATATTATAAAAGCGTACTGCCAGCCGCTGTACTCGCTGGAAAAGTTCAGATTAATTTTTTATCGGCGCGTTTGACGTCTGTGAAGCATCGAAGTTTTTGATATTCAGGCAAAGTGCACCGCCAGCCGTATTAAAGTACGAATTACTGTGCGTGATGTATAATATAAAGCAGGCGGAACCCGGTTGACAAACGTCCAGAGTACGTTGCGCGTCGACCTGTTTTGTTAGAATGTCGACCTGTTTCACGTTACAAATATATAATATGCTTATTTTTAACTAATAAAAATTTTGAAGTAGTTGTAAATACTTTTATTTACATACCGCTTTTGTTTCGTGTTTCAGTTTCCAAATATTATCTTCGATCACGGCATCCATGTAACTGCGTTTTGCAATTACATATATGGGTGGGTGTTGTTTATTCAAGTCAATTAAAAGTTCGTCTTCCTGGACAGAATTTTTGACTCATTTTCCTCGCCAGAATGGTAAAAAATCGTATAAAATAAAGATTTTTTTATTTTTTCTACCGTCAGCAAAAACTATAGTCCGCCCAGTTCCGAGTTCCGTTAAAATCTGATACAAGTAGGTTATGACGTACATCCAAACCGACAACGTCATGCGCGGTGTGTCCGTAAAATCACAGAGTATAGTTAGGTACTCTGTGGTAGAATAAAACGCATTCTAGGCACAAGAATAGGGTTACACTATTCTTATGCTCTAGGAATCCGCTTCAATTGCATGCAATATATTAGATCTGCTAGCAGATATACTCTGGTACGAATCGTATTTGAGTCGAATATAAATGGTGGATACGCATCGTAAAACGTTTCATAATCCGGCCTCTAGACGTATGTAAGCGACGGTCGATTTTACGTTGCACACTGTCCTAGGAAACCGTAACTTTACTGGTAGGTACCTACCCACACCACAAAGATGATGATGAGGCGGCACGGATTAGACTTAAAATCTGTTTGTTCATTTATAGTTTAATTTTTTTAATATTTGCAGCTGTAAGCAGCTGCATGCTCTGTTTAATGGATAATCCAGCCCTGATTAAACTTCTGCACCAAAAGCATTATTAAATGGTGGTTTTTTTTTTTGAAAAAATGTTTTTGCCTATTCATAAAATGTCTCACACTTAAGAAATATTAACTTGCAATGAAATTATTAAATATAAAATATTTTAGATAAAAAAGTTGACGTTCTGGAATACAATCTGATTCCGTAATCAAAATTAATAAGAAAATAGCTGTAGTCGTATTTGATTTTTGCATCAATTTCAAACATGACAGTTTTATAAAAGTGCGAGAAACATTTTAAGATGCCACAAGTAAATGGTTATAGATGTGAACCTCAGATCACGCACATAACATTGTTACTCTCTATATGTATATGCACATTTTCACAATATTCCCCATATTCATACAGACTTGTGATGGATATGCAAAGCAAATATGTCGGGGCTCTTTCACTAAATATATCAATTTAGGCAGTTCATGTCGAACCATTACTGGAACGTTTTTGTAAAATTGTTATGAACATAAAAAAAAATTCATTTGTGTAGGAATACTGTCGCATCAAATTTAATTCAAATTGTAGAAGACGTTTGTCATTCATTTAAAGATTGTTTTTTTTTAACAACTTTTGATATCATCTCGCGGCTGAACAAATAAGCATTATTGTGCATGTATAGCAATATGGGATTTTGCAAAATGAGTGGAAATAAACATTTATTTTTGATTTATTATAAATATTTAAAGAAGCAAATATAGTAAGATACTTTTTATTTGCTTCGGGTCGTAAACCATGCAGCTAGTAACTAAATACACAGTAACTAAATCTAAAAGTAAGAAACTTAAAACGGTTTTAGGAGTTTGTTATATTGTTCTAACGACTGTGATAATATATAAATTATTAGCCTGCTTAATTTTTGTTCTAATTAAACCCATTATGCAAAATATCCTCTTATGAACGTTAAATAACAGACTTTTTGTAAAAATGGCTGCATTCATAAAAAAAACAGTTTGAGAAATGAACTATGATGAATCAACAACATGTTTAAATTCTTTGGAACGGCCATATATAATCTTTACATCATGGAACAGCTAGTTTTAATCACAGAACAAAAGTAAGACGTACTTTTGATAAATTTTAAGGTCCCTTTTTTACTACATACCTGTTTGTAAAGCATTATGGACCTCAACAGAATCCACCACATCATAATTTATACCATTAAATGAATAAACCGCTTTAAACATATTTTGAATTCTTTGGTCCGCCATTTTTTGAGACCTGTTACAATGTTGAAGCGAAAGTAAAATATGATGCAAAACATATAAACTGATAATCGCAAACATATTTCATTCACCACTTCAATACGAGACGTACAGGTGAAGAAATCTGAAACTTACAGGTGAAGAAATCTGAAACTACTTATTTTTACGACCGCAACGTCTGTTTAATAGTTGTGTCAATGTCGTCTTAACGTAATATAAAGCTCGCTTATGTCGGGGTAAGAACGACATCTCCATCTTAACGTTGTTTCAAGAAATTGAAACAATCTCCTCAGATTGTACCGTTTGTAAACAAGACGGCGCTAGCGGCATGCGCGTTAAAATGGTTTTCAGGTCCATTTTGTACATGTGAACTTCCTGATAAATTAATTTATCATAGCTCTGCCATTCCCATCCAAACTTAGAACTATATAGGTATCCTTGTTCAAACGACGTTCTAATAAAGAAGTACCTATTAATTGTTTTTATTGATATTACAATTCATATATATTTAGATGGATTATGAAGAAAATCTACGTTGTGTGAACGGTATGCGTTATTTTATGTTTAGTGTGAAATTTGTGACGTCTTTCTACATGAAAATACAGCCAATATTTCAAAGGAGGGGGGCAGCAATATATAAAAGAATAATTAATATCCCACACCAAAGATTTAATTTATAAATGGCTCATAAAACATCCTGTGTGTAACACCGATCCGCTCGTTTTTGATATATCTTAGTTTTACATCAAGGAGGACTGAATCCTCAAGTGTCATTCTACAATTTGGTTCATATGCCTTGTAATATAACTATGCCTTGATCTATGTACATATTTCATGAAATGTTAAGACACTCGAGGTATTATTTTAACTGTTCCGCACAAATGACTGTTATTGTTTCTTATCCCATGTGCCGGCCCTGGATGCACGAAAAATTATCCGGCGTCTAGTTACGTTCCTTTCATGCTATGACATATCTTAGTATTGGAGCATGGGACCCAAGCGATATCATAAGGCGTCAAGACTAAATGAAGAAGTTTTGCAGAAAAAAATTGCTATTGAAATTTGCGAAAAAAAGTTGGAAAAATTGTGAGCCCCCCGTTATTTTTTAAACGATCTGTAAAATATTTGCGAAACATTTTTTTTTTCAGAATCAGGTGGAAAATATAACGACAGATTTCAAATTTCATCAAAAAATATTGGTTTTCTATCAAGTTACACCGTTTTGAAATTTTATTTTAGATTCATTTTTTTCATATTTTTTTTATGAAATTGGAAATCTGTCGTTATATTTTTCACCTGATCCTGAAAAAAAAAATATTTCGCAAATATTTTACAAATGGTTTATAAAATAACCTTGGAGACTCCAACTTTTTTTTCGCAAATTTCAATCGCAATTTTTTTTTCTGCAAAACTTCTTCAGTCTTGATAGTTACACCTTAAAGTATCCAGACCTGTAGCTAGGGGGGTGCCAGGGGTGCCGAGCACCCTCTGAAAAACTTTGAGCACCCCCTGGTGAGTGAACTTTATTAGAAGCCCCGAGAAAACATTAATTAGTATTTTTTTTTATTTGCAATAATTAAAATGTGCTGTTATGAAATGAAAAGAACCTCAGAATCTCAGATACTCTGTAAATTTTCCAGCTTGTTTGAGTAAATAGCAGAAACGTCCAGAATGTACAACTGCGCCACTGCGGTCCGAGACTGCTACGACTTTTCCAATTTGCTTTGCATTATTAGGCATCGTTCATACTAAGGCGATATAAGATAAGCGATATATCGTAAGCGATATACGATACGCGATATTATTGAATTATGTAAAATCATATATTGTACTTTTCGTCGGTTTATTGACATTTTTTATATAATTGTTGGACATTATACAAGGTACTGTTCGCAGTTGGTTAAAAGTAAGTTAATTTTGTTAGGAACAATTGCTATACTTTTCCAATTTTAATAATCTTCCGATGATATCAGCTGGGTTGGCGAAACGCTAATCAGTATACTATGCAGTATTTTTATTTTTTCTGAATCTTATGAAATGGTAACCGTTTTCATGTAATTTTTTTTTAATTGAAATTAAAAAACTAACAGTTAGAACCAACTTTCATCATCTAAATTCCTGACGGACGGACAGCCAGGACAGACGTTCATTATGAAAGTCATTCAGAACTCAAAACTAACACAATTATACAATTTTTCTCTAGGAGCGATATTTACAGTTTTAGAAATGTAAAAAATAATAACCGCGTAAACTACGTTTAAGGATGCCAAGTATTCTAATTCGTAAAGGTGGACATTTCTAAGGTTGAGTTAAACAATTTAATTTGTAAAAATTTTACGAAAATTGAAAATACGAAATATGTGTTTTTCTACGACCGGCTTTTTTTATAAGGTTTTCAAACTTAATTTTGAAACAGAAAGTAAGTATTCCTGGTCTTACTTTGTAGACCGTTGCTAATAGCGACGGTCTTTCCATTTATTTTGCAGACCTTGACTAATTTTCAGCCCCTGATTCGCGGTCTGCAGTGTGCGAATCCACATTTTCAACACTGACTCAAATAAATCGCCCCCAAAGAATGAGCATGTGCCCTCAAAGAATGGCAGACCTGATTCTTCTGGCATACGAGAAAGAACGGACGCAAAAAATTAACATAGACTTATTTTTTAGAAAATTTAATAGCAGGCGCAACAGGAGGTTGCAACTTTATTGAATAATATTAATATTAATTTATACATTATTTTACGTTTTTTTTTTAAGAATTCTTTTGTTAATTTTTCATATTTTATCATTTGTGTTTTTGTTAGTTCCTAATAATATGTAGATATGTTATAATAAACATTATAAAGACTACATTCGAATTTTCGGTGAAAAAAATATTTAACCCCCTGAAATTCCCAGAGCACCCCCTAAAATTTAGATCTGGCTACAGGCCTGAAAGTATCGCTTGGGTCCCATGCTCCAATACAAAGATATGATATGGCCACAGCTTATTCAATAGCTGTGATATGGCCTAAATTTCACCAGCCGCCACTGCCGTATAGGTACCTATGCATTTGATATAAACTATAAAATAAAACAGAGTTCAAACACGTATATTAATTAAAATAAAAAACAAACATTACTAATTTACTCGTAAAATTAACCTTACATAGTCTTAATTACTACAAATGGAAATGTAGGTGAATCAGTAATAAGTTGTAAAATGTAAATATATAGTATAAAGGACAGTTAGTTAATTTTAATAATGCACGGAACAGTAGGTTAAACAAAGGATGAATTCAGTAGAAGGCGCTAGTCAGTTTAGCCAACATAATTGTATTTGATTATTTGAAAATACTTCTTTAAATTTTCGTATACGACAAAATTATTAGATACTAATGGAATACAAAGAATAATTTCATCATTTTTACTTACAAAAGTTTTATATTTTGTACTAACTAGCGGTTGTTTGAAACAGTAAATAATATTGATTATTTCTATTTTTAGCCCGTTACATTGGTTATACTGCCACCCATATTTGTGTACAGTGATTAGCCAAACGTCAAGCTATTTTCTTTGTGGTTTATATTCCAAAATTAGTTAGAAATTCCGTTTGAAATTTTGTAAAATTAAGTTTAATTAATACCTTTGTGTTGCAGTTTTAAAATGGTGTGCGATATGTCGTTTTCTGAACACTAGCTACGGTGAAAAAAACGTTTCGTTTTTGTGGTGTAGATAGTGAAAAGTGGACTCGCCCATTAATTTAGATAACCCGCTAAGTTTGTGTATAAACAACTTTAGAGACTACGGAACAGTAGTAATTTTCTTTTAATTTCAACTATATTTGTAATGTGCCCTAATTATTTATTGACCAAGAGATCTGTTAGGCGTACATTAGTGCCGTCGGTTAGCCTATTACATTCGAAAAGAAAAGGAATATTTATACACCCAACAGCTATGTTCAAAAACTTTTGTAGAAGTAGTTTTCAGCCGTATACAATACAAGTTTAAATTTACACTTAATATTTATTTGTTCAAAATATTTAAAAAACAGTGATAATTTTTTTGGATATCGTTAATCCATATCAAAATGAAGCTTCTCGAAAGTACAAGATTTGAAGCAATCAACAATGCGCTATCAATTCAAACAGGTGACAGCAAAATAATAGGCCGCATTGAAAGTTATTCTTGCAAAATGGCAGGGGGCGACAAGGCTCTTTACAAGAGATTTAATGCAGAGGGAATACATCCAAGCGATTTACAAGCCCTTTCACCTCCACAAGGAGTCTCTCCGGGTTATTCACAGTACAGCAGAAGTGTTTCAGGAGATGAGGAAGGTCCTTTGTGTGATACCATTAGCCGCAAGACTTTATTCTATCTCATTGCAACCCTTAATTCATCTTTTCCTGACTATGACTTCATGGACGTTAAAGTAAGTCTGCATTTTTCTTTTTAATAACAAAATGTTTGTTTTGTTCAAGTCAAGGTACAAATTATGGAAATTACTAATAACGTTTAGTAGGGTAGAAGTAAACATTGAACAGTGTGCGAATGCATAATTAAAACTAACGAGTAACGTAGAAAATGAGTATGGTAGTGATATAATGTCTGGTTGAATAACTAACATCGTCCGAATATATATAGTATAGTTTATATGATTGTGGGAAAATTCGAGAAATGGGGTGATCAGTTCAAGAATGTATTGTTGCTTTGGATATGGGTAATGTATTAAGTATGAATCACATAAAGTTAATTTATGAAGTTAAGAGTGAATAGAATGAGGAAAAACATCCATGAAAATCATATTTATTTTTACATTTTGTGTTTTTGCAGTTCTTATTAGAAATATTGTGAAATCAATTTTATATTGTTATATGTAATGTTTTATTGTAAATTAGAAGAAATTAATCCTTAAAATTAACATTATGATGCATGACACCAGAAAATGAATTTAAAAATCCTTACAATAAATAGGTATTACCAAGTTTTTAAAGAAAATGTATAATTTGTTACCCCTTTTTTGAACCCTTTTTAATTTGAAATATGATAACTTATAGATACCTATATAGGAAAATTTTGTGATAATAAACTAAAACTGATGAATTATGACAAAACTGAAATATAGAGAAGTTTTCCCTTCCTTTGTTTAGCATTAACCTTGAAAGATGGAAAATGTCTCCAAATATTGACCTTTTCTGAAAATATTAGTTTTGGTCGGCCCAAACAAATTTTTGATACTAAAACATTGTCTTAACTTGTATACCTCTCACTGGACACAATAAGCCACTTCGGCTGTAGCGTCACCGTGACTGTATCAGGCAAGCAGGCGTGGAATAAAAAAAAAACCTGTATTTAAAAAAAAGGGTAAACCCGAGCCTAATCCATTTTAAACTCAGTAATAAATAAAAAAAAGTGAGTTTTCAACTTTCAATTTCCTTTAGCAGCCATCTACCTTATCTATATGTTGACAGTTGTAAAGAATTTTAATAAAGATATAAAGCACAAATAGTATATAAATCAAAAGATAAATAACCTCGTAAATTACAGAGTATAATAAATAAAAAAAATCTCTGAAACGTTATGTGAACCCGCTGATGCTTACTTTTATCTCCCATTTTCTGGGTTTTACTTATTATTTTTGCTGAAAACCCTAATAATATCCACTTATTTAGGTTTTAGCATTTTATTCTATAACAATATACTTTATTTGCTTTAGTAAACAAATAAACCTTACCAACTTTAATGTTTTAAGGTAGGATTTTAAGTAGGTATTTATTGATAAAAGATTGTGACATGTATGGTAAGGTCAACAACAAGTATTAATATTTATCAGCTGATGTTTTTAAGTTAAGTCGAGGATTAAATAAAATAAATAGGAAACGTAATTTATAATTAGCTCCCTAATGACATTGGATGTCAATGTTAAGAATATTTAAAAAGCATATAAAATACCATCTGTTGATGGAGTGATCCATAAATAAACAAAGAATATAAACAATAATAAAAATAAACCAGTGAAACAATGCATTTTAATGGTTTGCGGACCACAAGGTTATTGTTCCATCCGAATTATTTTATTAAAATTAACGGCATACTATTTGTTTTGATCCTTTGTGTGATATGGAGAAAACACCTTTAAATTGTTGAATGTTGTCTATTTTAACTATGAGAAAGGGTAGAAGTGTATAGAATTTTAATTATCGAACAGTAATAATAATAATAATATACAATTCATATGTATTGAACATGAGTCCTCACCCTAACTGTGTATATCTTAAAAATGGTGGAGCAGAGAATTTTCATAAAATTATGTGTATTTATTATTTGATTATGCTGTAAGCCATTCGCTAAAAAAAAATTAAATATCGATAAAAGACAGCTTTTTCATACACTGTCTTTTTTTATAATTTTTCGTCTTAAATTCGAAGTTATTGTCAAAAATGTGACTTCATGCTCATTCAGTTATTTTTTAAGATATTTGGAAAATCTTTGATAAAATGATTGATTGATTTCATGAAATGTAAAGCAAATATCAAATATTGAGTTATCAATCACAACAGATAATATAAATATATCTCTGTTTTTTGGAATAATTGTTTAGGTATCTGATTATAAATTAACGTTAATTTAAAGAATTTTCGTCATAACTACAAAGGTAACTGAACAGACAAAGTGGCACATTTTTGTGAATAGTTAGGAAGGTTTTGTAATTTTTTTTTTTAAATTTCCACAAAAATAATCCTTCATATCGCCACAAAATTTTACATGATGTGGTTTCAGAAAAATCGATAGTACTTTCTCATCGTCATATTCAATTTGATATGAAAGAAATAAATTATTTTAATAAAAAATGTCAATTTAATGTCATTTATGTATTACTTCTTCACCCCTCAAAGTGAGGAAGTTATGTATTCGTGAAAAATTTTTTTAAAATTTTTATTGCATTTCCTGGGCGAATCTCGACGAATTATCATGATACACAAAATTTCAGACAGAAAAAATTTTCTGTGTGCGTGTGTATGGTTCGCGATAGCAGCTACAGTTTTTGAGATAAAGCTTTCAAATTTGGTACACACATTCTAGAGGTCAAGGTCAAGGAAGAGATTGAGTTCGTTGATGAGCAAAATCGGCCCCAATGTCTAAAAAAATATTAGTGATATTCTACCAATATGACTTTTTTGAAACCTCAAAATGTGACTTTTTGAAACGTCAAAAAATTTTACTTTTTTGAAACGTCGAAAAATGTGATGTTTTTGAAACGTCAAAAATTACTTTTATTATAAACTCCACCACACGTCGAGTTTTACTACGGTGAGGAAGTTCTGATCCCCAAGTAATTAGCAGCGGTTTTTTGTTTGTTTATGTAAAATAAATAACACAAGATAAATAAAATAAATAAAACAAATAACAAGAGAAATAAAATAAATAAGATAAAACAAATGAGGCAAACAAATAATATGTAACAAATAAAACAAGACAAGTAAGACAAATAAATAAGACACCTGTGACAAATAGGATAAATAAGATAAATAAGCTACACAAGATAAAAAGGATAAATGAGACAAACGAAATAAAATAAATAATAGTTTTTGTGCACCAAGACATGAAGAGGCATTTATGGCTTGTGGCATGAAGATTAGATTAACACTAAATGATAAGAGCCATAAACGCTGGTTGAGCTCAAGGTGTATACAAAATTTTATATGCGACCAGTCTTAATTAATACATAATACACGTCTTGCAAATACTCTATAAGAATTGTCAATCTGTTAATTTCTGACATTCCATAAAAATAACTGTATTGTCACACTGTCAAGTAGGAATTTGATTTAAAAATAAATACAAAAAAATATTGTAATTTTGTGGCAAGAATTGTTCTCAGAGTTTTACAATCATAACGTTTTGTCGAAGTATTCTGTGTTTTTCAATGGAAGAGGATGAAAATTTATTTTCCTATGCCCCACCAGAAATTACGAAAGCAGCAGAGGCTGCAACGTTGGACTTGTTGCCTCAGAAGTCGAAAATGTTGTATGAAAATAGAGATGTGCCCTCCTTAGTGCACCAATTTCACTAATATAATAGATAAGACTTTTTCCCTAAACCATATGACAAATTTTCACGTTGAGACGTGTTGTACAGGGTTACTTTTTAAAATGTAAACCCCTATTTTTATTTTTAATTAGCAGGCCAATTTTTCAAAAAAAAATATTAGCCATTGTTTTACGTTAAATTGAATACCTATTATTTATATTGTATCAATGATAAATAAACTTGTAAATTGTAAGACCCCTTTTGTAGGGAATAATTATTATTGGATAAAATATCATTGAGGGTTTTATCTTTCAGATAGAAAAATAAAAAGCTGTATCGCTTAGACGATCCAGATGTAGCATTTTTGCCGAGTGAAATAAATTTTGAAATAATTTTGTTCATTCATGAAAAGTATTGTTGGCCAAAGAAAAGTAAGGTTTCTTATATTTATTTTTAGGTTATATTTTTATATTTAAGCAATACTTTGAATATAGTAACAATAATTGTTACTTCATTTTAGTTACAATTCCTATTCATTTTATTTGATTATATTTTTTTTATATTATAACGAATGTGGTAAATACTATATAAATCATTGAACATTAGACATAAAAGGGGACCCTTAACCGTCTGGTACATATTAGTACCACCCAGTTTTGAAAAAACTAAGCAAAAATTCTAAACTCGAAACTTTAATTTATATCCACTATAACCTATAATGCACATACATGTCAAAAATAAAAACAAATTTGGAGCCCCAAAGTATTGCCATATAAAGGGTCACGGGAATCACGGAATTTGTACGGTGTCTCATGATCATGTAGGGCAACTTGGCACTACATATACATATGAAATCGATAGCTTTTACAGTGTTTATACTTGGGAGAGCCAAACCGTTCACAGAGCCATGGCATTTTAATTTAATAATTTAATATTTTATCAACTTTTGCTAAGAAAACATACGTTTTTAATTTTTTTTCTTTTTTTTTTGTAAATTTATAGTTATATTAGCAGTGTATTAGAATAAAATAG
>JANEYF010001180.1:130000-183669 GCA_029963845.1 Rhamnusium bicolor | reverse complement strand
TAATTGTTCGATGGTGCACAATCTCAGCCAATGTTGCTCAGTGGCCGTTTAGGTAATTCTAATCATTACCATTTTTGTCTATTAGTTTGTAATAGAATATCGCGTAAATAGACGAGGAATATCCATCAGACCACCTTTAACACATTTACTTTAAACGTTAGATTTGTACTTGACGATAAAATACTTGTCGGTTTGAAAAAGATTATAATAAAACCTGTACTATAATTTGCATTGTATTTTTTACTGAAGTAGGAAAAAATTAAAATAATGGTTAGAAATAATTATAAATTATATATTAGAGCTGTAAAAAATCACACTAATAATACATAACCATAACATAATAGAAAAATAATTTTGAATTTTGAATGTTAATTATTGTATGCTTATAGCCTTATTATAAATAATAATACATATTTCAAACTCGTTTCGTAATAACTAATAAATGGGCATATTTTTATTAACTATTATATTTCGGACAATAGAACCTAATTTGTTTGGAAGGTAATAATTACAACAGATGGTATTAAAATTTTATAATAGTGATTATAGTAAGGAAGCATTCTTAAACTAACGACTACTAAAAAATATTTCTTGGTAGGTAATTTTGTACCGGTATTGTTAGGATAAATTTACAAAACGTTGCAATTCTTCATTTTATTTTTATAAATGGCCTGTCAGTGCCTCTTTATTAGTATAATACAAATTATAGCTTCAAGTTCTGTCGGATTTTTGCAACATGAACTGCACGTTCTTAATTACTAAATCTAATATAAGAACTGCTTTTCACTGAAAAGGAATATCAGCGAAACTATTGAGAATTATTTAGGATAAGATATAAAACTCTCTTCAGTACGAAATATTTATTAGTACATAAAGTCAGATACATACATTTTTAATAGTACCTTGATGTCTGTTAAGTATAATTGCTTAAAAGATATACAGTTAATATAAAACAAAGAAAGTTTAGTGCCTTATCCCCAAAAGAACAAGTATGCAGCTACGGACACGTGTTTCGGAGTTATTGCCCCTCATCAGCGTAGCGTAGCTAAGGAATTGAATCTAGGATGGAATAGATCAGGAACAAGAATTAAAATAAGGCTGGAAAGTATAGTACACAGTACTCAATTAGTGCCTTTATGTTCCCATGTGCCACAAATGGGGCCTCGAAGAGCACAGTCGACACACAGAGCTCTATGTGTGCTAGTTTCCATCTGGCACATACAAACAAAATAAGATAAATTTATTGGGGTACAAAATAAGACAAAGAAGGTAGCTGCATAATGGGCCTTTTCACTAATTCTTAATCTCAAAACAAATATGTTTATTTGAAAGCTAACTAATAGATATTCACCTTGTGCAACTCAGTTTCAAATATAAGTCTCCCATTGTTTAATAAAAAAATAAACATTTATAATGGCAATTTGAACTCTCATTTGATCTTGAAGCTGAGTGACGTCACACAAACCGGAATCATGTTGGTAGCATTTGCCAGAACGCCTAATACTACTAACATCACACCACAACTGACACATTTTACGTTGTTTACGGTTAGTTTTGTGGTTATGTTCTGTGTGTTGATTTACGAATTGTGTTTTGCTTTGTTTCTGCACATTATTGGAAGAAAATGGAGCCAGGATTTTCTAAAGGAAATGCAGAAAATCTGCCGAAAGTTGACTTTATTATGGTGGACGAGTTTTACATGTCAAATTTGGATTATTTATCAGCAGAAGTCAGGAATATTAAAACAAAACGGTTAAGTCATTAGTAATCTTATTTTCGTGTAATTTATTTATAAATACAATGGAACTACCATTATTTTAACATACAATTGTTGCAATAAGTTTGGAACCAATGGTTTTATAGTAACACCAGTTTTCTGAATCTTCTTTTAACTGTAAAATTTCAATAATTTAGCATCAATTTCTAAATACAACTACTTTTCTTACATCAAAATGATCTTCACAACAGTAAATGTTTCTGGTTTTCGTCACCTGCTTCTCAACTTTGGATATTTTAAACCATGCTTGTCGTCTATTTTCATCTGGTGGAACGTAAACGAAAATTTTGATTGGACAATTCATGTTGTTATTTGTACATGTTGGTACAAAGCACTTTTTAAACATGTTCCACGGTTCCACACACAACAATCCAAACTAAAAAGAAACGACTGTCAAAGTCAATTTCGACGTCAACTGGGAACCAACTTTGCAATACACCGATGTGTCATGTTCAAGGTCGTAGTCCCTTTGACGTCACTAAGGTGGGTTGCGTGACGTAACGTAAAAGCGCGCGCTTTATTTCCGCACTTTCGTTTTTTTTTCGATAGAAATCGTGCTCAAAAGAAGGGAAAAAAAATGCGGCTAGTTTTTTTTATAAAACACTATCACACAGAGCAATAAATAAATCTGTGAAAAGGCCCATTGTTTTTTTTTTTTTTGGGGGGATATGGCACTAAACTTTCTTTGTTTTATTTTGTACCCCAATAAATCTATCTTGTTGAATTATACATTTTGTCAATATAAACAATGACTAATAGGTATAACCAACAATTGTTTACCGCTATTTGGCATTTTAAAATTTACCAAACAAACTATATATTGCATATTCAATGGAGTTTTGTCAATTAATATTAATTTAAACCACCTGAAAGTTATACAAGACAAATTTTTAATAAAAACACACGCAACCTCGATGTCTTTGTTTTTTGTTCTACTTGATATCAAACATTTGTGCCTCGTCTATTCGTGTCGAAAATGAAGTGCCGCGAGCGCGCGCTTTTTCTAGCTTTAACTTTAGTAAGTGATAATAGTAGCTATCTTAAGTAGCCTAAGGCTCAGCATGCTCTAATTATTGTTAATGTTATTCTTTTATTATCGTAATACAACCAGTGTCACAATACTTGCATTTTATATTCTTACTAATATTATTGTTCTACTGCTGTTGACTGCAGATTTAGCCCAGTTTCATAAATATATTTATGTTTTATTATCATCCAACGTTTTAATCACAAGAAAGAAAGAACAACCAAAACCCAAAAGGGAAACCTTGTCATTTGGCGCCCATTGTGGGGCATTTTATGGTTAATGCAAGTGAACGTTACGTTGTGAGGAGACAACCAAAGCAATTGGGATCTAGCAGATAGTAGGTCCAGTACAACAGGTTGATTTCGACGTCAGGTGTTTTTCCGGTAGTAGTGGTAGCCAGTATCAGAGGAGCTGTAACCACGCTCGAGACAGAGAAATATATGTGAAGAGATCAGAAAGGGTAACATGTGAGTGAGACAACCGATCACATGAGTGAATTATTTTTAACATTGTTTATTATTTTTAGTCTTTTTGACTTTTAAACTAAGGGGAATCTTCGCACATCTATCTATTCGTAATTTTCGAGAAGAATTATCAAATCTGTTTTCTTAGTTCGTTCGTAAAAATCACCATCAAATAAAGGAGATTCAATATCAAGGTCGTCAATCCACCGGGGTTTGTTGTAGGATATTAAACAACAAAATTTTTAGACCAATTTTCTACTTCCTATTATATTCCTATTATCTTTCCTATTATGGAACAATGGTCCATAAAGTTATAAATACAAATCAACAAAACAATTTCTTTCCTTACTGATACATAAGTATATGTTACATTTTATGCAATAAAAGTAAGTTTTGAGTCCACAGCGAGGTTTTCGCATCTTTGCATTAATTCCTTTTCGCATGAGAAGTCTCTTTCAATATTCCTCTCCCCATTTGGTCTTCCCCTTTTTATTTTATTTTCACCCTTTCCTAAAAAGGCAGAGGCCTGTTCTCCTACCTCAGCACGAAAACTATTTTCAAATACCATTTTAGACTCCTCAGCCCTCCTCTATAATATGATATGTCCTTCTAACATATCGACCCCACTCATGAAATGATTATATTGTTTTATCATGTTTGAACACTCAATGTCGATTTTATAAACACCAAAATTTTCACGTCGTATATCGCAGCCTCACAAACATGCCTTCTCCTCTTATTCTCATATTCTTGTCGTTGGAAAATTCTAAGCCATGGATTCTCTGTTTCCTTACGTCGCCCATACAGAAAATTCCATCTGTATAAAGATTGGTAAGAAGTTTTTTTGGAAGTAAACCAGTTATCAAAAAATACAAATAAAATAGTAGCTTGTTATGGAACATGCGACGTTAAGAGGTTGTAAAAAGTAGAATTTTTGCTTGGACATTCTGTATATGCATATTTCAATGCCATGTTATAAGAAATGACGCTATTATTTCCGTTATTAGTAAAGAATTCTATGAAATAGTTCGATGTTGGATATACTTTATATATCATCCTAGACTAATCCTAAATTTAAGAAAGTTACTTCGGTGACTTAAAAGGCGGTTAAAAACATTTACAAACATCTGGTACTATTATAGAAGAAAATACTATTCTTTATTAATTCTTTTTTCATATCACACAAACGCTTTGTGTCACACTATTCATCAAACGATGTTTAATTTAGTAAAAAAAAAATAAAAATAAAGAATAAGATTAATAAATACTCTGCCGCGCCGCTGCGGTTACTAAAACCAACTTTGAAACGGACGTCATATTTTGATTTTTATTACGCATTTCAACAATAGATCTTAATTTACTTTGAAACTTACTACATCCAGGTGGTACTCATTCACAATGTATATTTGGATATTTATAGGACGCGTTCTAGATATTTAATTATTACCATAAATTAAATACGGTAGCAGTTATAATAATAATACAACCGACATTTATAACGTCAGCTCGTTGCGGTTTGTCGCCCGGGGTCTGAACGTATGCCACGGCTTACTTTGTTCAACACCATGACTTGCATTTGTTTAGGGCTAATCGCCAACGCCTGCGAGATCATCGGCAATGCTACCGTTAAGGCCTTTTTATCAATGGAACAGGGTTGTAAACACAGCATGACTGGTAAGGTGTTAATCACCGATGTTTTGACAATAAGCATTAAATATTTTTACTACAGACACGTAAAGTATACAAAGCTTTCACATACAAAATAGAATAAAAATGTAGTCTTCTAGTTGGTGTCTTACTATTTCGAGATTTTTTTGTTCTTTTTTTATTTAATTTATATATATTTTTTTGGACCATTAAATTCTAAAATTTGAAGAAAATAGTTCTATAAACAGGGTAGTGGTGAGAGGTATGAAACTTCTCGTATGGTCCAAATGCTACTATCCGACCGACATCATAGATGTCTCTTTGGCGGATATGCGACTCGCAAACAAAAACCGAGAGCAGCAACCTCTAGCCCATGGACTAAATTACTGTTATTAAATATATTTGAACGAAACAACTATACCAATACCCCGATTTGTTGGATTATCAATCATGATAGTCGTAGCCAATATCATTTGTCAATTCCTAACCAGACATAGACCGGTTTTGATTTATTTGTTCTCCTCAGTAGCCATAGGCTATCAATCTATCATGATTTGAATATACCCAAAACATAGTTCAAAAGTGTTTTCTTCAGAAATTGTTGGGCCTTAAAGAAAAAATTTTTTTGTTCTGAGTTTTTAGTTCTCAGAAACCAAATGACCGATCAAGCTAAAAATTAGTTAACTTCGGACAGTATGAGCATACAAACATTTATGCATATTGGAGATGGCGCTGTTGGTAGTTTTTTTGTTACATTTTTTATCATATTTTTTATTATTATTGTTGTGGTCTGTTGACTAAAAATTGTGTAGTTAATTTGGCAAAAATAATGTTGAATTGTCAATATGAAAGTTAAGACTTAACAATACAATTTTAATTTCTAAAAAACTGGGAGATACAATTTTTTTAAACCCATTTTTGAATTCAGCTATAAGACTACATACTACATAAAAACGCCATTTTCCATATGAGAAACAAAAAACTTTTGAACTAGTAGTATCAGACGTTACTAAGAGCAATGTATTCCTATTCGAGAAAACGTCTCTCAACAATGGCAAAGATTTGATGATTTGGTAAGCGGCGATTTGGTAGTCTTTCTCTGTATTCTCTAACACTTGCATGACATATCCCTGGTAATACTCTAAAACCATACATATGTATCTTATACCATCATTTCTGGTGAAAGACTGTGCTGATGCACTCTCCATATCATTGTTTATCCTGTTTAACCTTTCCATTAAAACGTCAGTCTTTCCCAACCACTGGAAAGTAGCAAAAGCTTTTCCAATTTTTAAAGCAGGCGATATAGACCTGTGTAAGCAATTATAGACAAATTACTTTTCTGTGCAATTTTGCAAAAGTGCTGGAAATTATTTTATACAATCGAATATATTTGTCCACAAAGAACATATTATCGCCATGTCAGCACGGATTCATGTCTAACAGATCTACTGTTACGAGCCTAGTGTCATTCAGTCAAACCGTGTCGAAAGTCATAGACGAACAAGGTCATGTAAATACTTTGTATACGGACTTTACTAAAGCCCTCGACCGCATTGATCATTAGCTACTGCTACAAAAGTTGGAAAAGTTAACCTAAACCTACTAAACTTTTTCGATCATACGTAACAGAGAGAAAGCAATTTGTATTTGAAAACGGACAAAAATCATCGACATACTTGGCACCATCCGGAGTACCATAAGGCTCCAATCTCGGGTCCTTATTATTTCTTTATTTATATAGATGATCTGCGCATTGAACTACAATGCAATTCCTTGATATTTGCAGATGATTTAAAAATTTTCAAGCCCATAATTTCCGTAAATGATTGTATAAGTCTTCAAAATTACCTCGACGCAGTCAACAATTGGTGTATTCTTAACAAAGTTGGCATCAATGCCACCAAATGTAATGTAGTAACTTACACAAAAAAGATAAATCATATTATCTACAACTACAGAATCAATGATACTGTCCTAGAACGCACAAATACAATCAAAGATTTAGGCACATATTTCGGTCCTGAACTTAACTAATATTGTGTATAGATAGTAACCAACACCAAACTAATAACAGTTCTCTACAGATCTCTACTATATTTCAATAAAATTAACTACTTTAATAAAACGTCTATTTCACACAACCATAATATTCAAATATAAAAAACAAACAAAATGGTGAGTACTGCCATTACTATAAACGCATTCAAACCTTGTAAAGATTTCGAAATTGTTAATTTTACTGGAAGAAAATGTACCAATGTCAGAAAAAACGAAATAAAAGTAATAATCTACTGGATAACCATGCACTGTCATTTTAAAATAAAGCTGGAACTATTTATACTTATATAAAAACTTTTTGGGTAAGTTTTGTAATAAAAAATAAAAATTTTCCTTTAATTATCCTATTTTTACAGATATTATGTATTTTGTATTTTAATAAATTTTCTGAGGATGGAGAAGGTCTTCTCCGAAACGTAAAATAGTAATTTTTTCTCTAATAATCTATAACAACCATAAAAATCAAGAAAACAGAAGAGTAATCTTCAACCTATATTCAATTTCATGGTTAAGAAAATGTAATTATTATAATTTTAAGAGTCTGGAATTTCGAAGAATCTGTTCCATGCTAATTTTCCTCCATAAACTACTACGTAATAAAATTGATTATCCTCAAATTTTTCCACAAATTAATCTGCTGATTACTAGAGCGCATTCTCGACAAAATCTAACATTTTACAATATTCGAGCCAACAGCAACGTGTTAAAATCACCTATATATTGTATGTGTTATAATTTTAACAAAATAAGTCAATATTGTGATATAAACACTTGTACACAAAAATAGCTATTGAAATATGATAGACAAACTTTTGAAATATAATCTTAACCTTTAGAACCAAAATCTTCCTTATACCTCTGCCTTTTTATTTTATTTATTTACCTTCTTCAAAATGCTCCAATATTACCTTACACGAATTAATTATTGTCATATTATTTACCTGTCTTAACTGTTATTATTGTTATTTCCTTCTTTCTCAACTATATCTGAACTACTTTAATCCCTAGTGAGATTAACGTTCACTATACGATTTACCACATTATATATCATGTAGGTACTTTTACTTTTACTATACTCAGCTTAAAATTTTGCATTTTTTTTCTGTAGCAGTATTATGAATTTAAGTTTATTAGCTTAGTTGATAAGTTTATAGTTTAATATAAGTATGCGATTTTAAGTATAATATTTTACACATATTTTGTACCGAAACTTTTTCTTGTAAGTGGGATTATCTGTTCGGCAAATTTTTTTTTTTTTTTTGGTTTCCCGATGCCGGTCAGTCCTCCCGTGGCCTCCGACGCCTCACGGGAGTCGCGCCGGGCATCAACTACAGCCACTCCCCACATCCCGCAGTAGTGACTGTAGATACAGAATCGTGTGCCCTAAGCAGACGGAGAGAACCCAGATGACCGCCTTCCGCATTTGACCTGCCAGCCACTCGGCTGGTTTTCGGCAGGCCGGTATATTTCGTTCCGAGAGAGGTAGCTTTTTCCGAGTACACCGATAATAAGGATGACCATTTGACCGAGTAGCCTGGGTACAGCACTTGGACTGTACCGGGATCGGTATTGTCCTTTCTCCTCCTCCTTCGTTTTTTCTCCGCAGGTGCCGAGAACTGATGACATACAAGTTGATTATGGTCGAGGAGAACTATGTAGGCTTGTTGCTTGATTAGCCTGACAGTGGGAACATATTCCAGTATCCGGCTTTCTGTTCTCGACAACGGACTCAATTTCCGGGGACGTAAGAGCACTGGTGTCTGGTCTACCCCGTACGAGTGCCTTAGATGGTAGTATAGCACTCGTAAGGCCGGTTTGTCTGATGTAGGCCGAAATCATATGGGATAGAAAGTAAATATGAGCGATTCCGGCGCTGATGGAGGTCCTAGTTGAATCAGGAACTACACGCCACACGCGGTTAGGTAACAGGGTTGATAACACCATCTTGGCAGGCCATAATGAATCCCTCGGTCTGACTTAGCCCTGTGACCTTAGAAAGGCGAAGGTCAGTGGTCGATAAACCGTTTTCGATTTTATAGAAGACACTGTGGTTTATAGTGCTGGAAACAGATTTTCCTATTCGGCAGCTCTTTTCGGCTTTAGACTTTGGTGAAGTTCGGTGACTGACTCAAACAACACCTCGCCGGCCTCCTGATTCAATGGAACCGGTTATCTGGGCTCTTTTTGCTCCTTAAACATCCTGTCCCACTCCTACAGTTTCATGATGTTTCACAAACCGCAAGAGGGATTGAGCTCCTGAGGATGTTAATGCCATCTCAGTACTACTCTGCCATTGTCGGCTGGCCCCGTTGACTGGGAGGTACACACGAGGAACGGACATCTAGGATGAATACTTCTGTGAATATTCATCATCTTGGGGTATCTCTGTTTATTGGCCAGCTCATCTACCCTCCACTTTACTACTCCGAGATAGAACGATTAGACACCTTTTCTTCCCCGAGTTCGAAGACCAAATTTTTGAGGCGGTTGTACTTGCCGCGGAGAGAATCTTTATTTTTTAATCTTGTTCCTTTTTGCACGGTATTTATCTTGATTCTTGATTTTTGTTTAGGAATTCCCGTCCTCTTTGATATATCATTTTCCGCTTCCTTGACACCTAGATTTTTTTTGATAATTAATTGGTTTTGGAACAAAAAGGAGAACACCTGGGAACTCCTCTCCTAATGCCACCTGCTTTACACTTTTTAGCGTTTGTTCTTATCTGCCGTTCTACGTTTATCACCTTGTGCATGTTTTATAATGTATAGTTTAGTCCTGCTGAGCCTTTTGATTTTTGTGGAAATCACAGACTGTGTTCTTAATATTTTTTATTTTCTCTCCTTTTACAAACCAGTCGAATATTATTATTATTATTATTATTATTATTATAAGTTTGTTCTGCACGAGTAAATTCTATTGTCATCATTAATAAAGGAAAATTAGGAAATTTCCTAGAGAACTTGAAATATTAATTGGCAGCTTCTCTTACCATGAAAAAAACACGTATTAGTATTTTAATAAAATATTGAAGCAAAAAAAAAATGCGAATGATCAAATCAGTATTTTTTTTTTCTACAATTGGAAAGTTGAAAAGAAAAAATGCTTCTTAAAAAACGTATGACTGTATATAAAAAGAGCTAAGAAAACTATTTTCAACAACTTTTTACGAATGTAATATTTTTTTAACATTTTGGACTTTTTATGTAACATTTCTATACTTATTATATACTCTTTATTTAAGATTTGATTAAAAAAATAGAAGGATAAATAAATAAATTTCAAGAAGAGATCAAAATTTGATCCAACCTGTGTAACAAAGCTCACATATAAACCTGAATAAAATTTTTCATTAGGTTTGTTTATAATAAATTTTCGTGCTACATTTTTTTGTGTATGAAAAAAAATCCATTGAATTTGATTTTTATTCTAATCATGTGAATTTTTGGTATACATTTAAATCAATAAGAAGTAAAGGACCAACTGGTAAACCTGTTGACACCTTCGGGGCCACTTTAAAGAATAGGGACATTCAAATTGATGCGTAGCTGGAAGAAGAAGAACGAGCTAATTAATCACAGAATGACGTGCGCATTGTGTGCTTAACCGTATCTGAGTTCGCATCTATAGTGAACTCGTTGCAAACCTGCTGCTATTGTTATTTTTATCGAGTTCCCCTTGCGAAATCGGACGTGATGCAGAATATTTAACGATTCGATCCATTGTCCAGAGCTTGACACTGGATCATCTCCTTCTTTTGCATTACACCATTGTTTATTTTGTAACGGGAGATATTGTCTGATTGCGATTGTCGCAACAATGCGAAATATATAAGTAGCAACGGTTTCATTACATTTTAAAGAATAAGTAATGAATATATACAGGTCGTAAGAAAATGTGTTAGTTTCATTGTTATTACTATATTGTACTGATTTTGCAGGTATATTATTGTTACGTTCTTAAAATGTATTAGTAGTTATTATTGGATTATTACTCCATTGCAAACTATGCATAATCTGTTTATATAAATTGTTCCACTCGAGTTAAAAATATTACAATTTATTGCAGATTTAATGGAAGATGATTGAATTATAACGCCTGACCAACGTGACCAAAAAAAATTTGAAGAATTGAAGAAACAAACAATTGAGCTATGATATCCCTAAGCTCAATCAAAATTTCCGGAGAGCAACTGTGTTGTTCTAAGGTCATTTGCAATAGGTCCCAGACATATTCGATGTAATTTAAATATGGAGATCGAGGCGATTATTGTTTTTGTTTGTTATTCTCCTTAATATCAAACATTTATGGTGGTATCTGTGGTGGTTGCATTTTATTTCTTTTAAGAGATCTGTGCTTCGTGTGTTCGTGGGGAAAGTGCTGCGAGCGCCACATTCTCCATTGGATTATTCTAGTTTAAGTTCAGTAGCCTAAGGCTCAGTTTGCTCTAATTATTGTTAATGTTGTTTTTTTATTATTGTAATGCAACACTGTTTATTATTTTTAGTCTTTTTGACTTTCAAACTAAGGGGAATCTTGGCACATCTATCGGTTCGTGATTTTTTTCGAAGAATTATCAAATATCTTTTCTTATTTCGTTCGTAAAATTCACAATCAAATAAAGGAGGTTCAATGTCAGAGTCTAATCCACAGTTGTTTGTTGTAGGATATTAAACAAAAAAAATTTTGGGCCTGCTACTTCCTATTATATTACTATTATTTTTCCTGTTATGAAACAATGGTCCATAAAGTTATAAATTCAAATGAACAAAAGAATTTCTTTTCTTACTGATACATAAGTAAGTATATGTCACATTTCATGCAATAAAATTAAGTTTGAATCCACAGCCAGGTTTTTGCCTTTGTTCCTTTTCACATGAGAAATCTCTTTCAAATCCCTCTTCCCATTTGGTCTTCCTCCTTTTATTTTATTTTTACCCTTTCTTAAAATGCTTCTATATACCTACATGCTTCCTTCACTGTTATTGTTTTATTAAATGCAACGCATTAAATTAGATTTTTCTGATCTATTAATAAATACACTAGGAATAGTAGATGCCCAATATGATCCAGTATTATCATTCAAAAAATTGAAGCTGTGACAAATACTAGCATTAAAATTTGTTTTTTTTTAAAAAACACGCTGTGGTTTCAAGAGTTCTTAGATCCATTGCATATGTGTAGATGAACTGTAAGACTATTGAAGCATGTCACCCCAGACCATTAAGAACCTATTTCGAAACGGGTGAACCTCTTGAACTGAACGTCGAACACGAGGTAAAGTTCAAACTCTTTCACTATTCAAAAATCTTGCGTATCTAAAATCATCGATAAACTTAACTGACTCCCATTCTCCTCTTCAGTTGACGTGCTCCATCACCAAAGTTAATTATTGATGATCTTATCTTGTGTGAGTGGAATATGCCTTATAATATCAGCAAACATCTCAAAAGGAACTTCAACACCAGCTGCACTTTTGACGCTCTCAAGTTAAATTTCTGCAGGTGAATAAAGGAGTCTTTTGGCAAATGCAGTAACCAAGCAATTTAAAGCTGAAGTAGTTTTTCTTGGTCCATCTGCCCTTGGTCTCCAACACAATATTAGTTCCATTGATCCATGTTGTGAACCATGAAAATTTTCCACTTCAATTTGGATTAGTCCATCCTGTAGCATACCAATAGTTTCTCAATTTAGTATAACTAGTACTTCTGCAATATATTTATAGTTCTAAATAGCTAGTGGCTTCGTTAGGTGTAAAGCTGAGCCCTTCCTATATTTAACTATAAACACTTTACTTAGTCGAAGATGAAATGAAAACTAAATATAAATGTCGATGAACCTATTGTTGAAATGAAAAAGGTTTCACAAGATGCCCAAATACTAAAAACCCACTTTTTTTCTAAGGTAGCCAAAGAATACTTATGGTCATCTATGTTTCTTGGCAAGCATAGTTTCTTTTTTTTGTGAAAGAGTATCTCGAAGAAAGCATATATAGTTTATAACTAAAATAGCGACCATCTGTCGCCTTGACATTGACAGTGTTCTAATAGATCTCTGAGATTGTGTAAAGTATATCATATTTATTCTGGTGGTACTTTCTGACTGTTATACGTATCCTGACCTTAAGTTGTTGCAAACTGGGCACGTTTTTGTAAAGGAAACCACGTGCTCTTTGAGAAAAAAACTATATTTTCTAATTAAAAGAAATTCGATGACGTCTTAACTGAAAACTTTGGAGTATTCAGGTAATTTTCTCTAGTAATATAATTAAGTGCATTCAAAATTATCGAAAATTCAGTGAATGAAAACGTGTTGCTTAGAAACTGCTCGAGTTCATTTTGATGTGTTTTGACAAAAAGTGTCCGAGACGCAATCGAGGGTACTTTTTTAGTCAAATCACATTAAAATGAACGAATGTGGTTTCTTAAAGGCAACACGCTTTACATGCTGAATTTACAGATTATTTCTAATGCAAAAAATATATTTAATAAACTATTTCCAGAACAAAACAAGATATTATTATATTTGACACAGATAATAATTATCTTATACTATTACTTCGGGCTTGAAAGACAATATACAAAAATTATAAAAAGGAATACCTCTCAAAAACATCATATAACGCCTTCTGAGGTATTAAATTAAATTTTTATAACTTGATTCGTCCCAGCAATGGCCAAATCAGACTTCTTCCCCATGACTTTCAAATTGTAACTAATTAAAATTATTTAAATTTCAATAAATGTTTATTTTTTTGTATCTCATTCAACCTTTGAACATTAAAAATAAAAATATTATTATACCCTTAACCAGAAAATAAAATTCTAAATATTGCTAAAAAATTATCACCGATTAATGAAATTATTTTCGCTATATTATCACCTCATTTGTATTTTATATAAAGGTCACGACACAAAAGGTCGATAGCAAACAGTAGTTCATTATTTCTGTTTTAAAAATATTTTCAAGTTCCATTTCACCACATGCTGTACTTAGAAATTAAATCTGTTTGACTTTATGTGTATCTGTCTGTCAACTGTTCTTTTGCTAACACTAAAACTATTGTTGGACGTAAAATTGGGCAGTTATGTAAATACAAAATTCTCTGTTGAATTCTTATTTAAATTTAGCCATTCCTGCTATGTCGACTATTTGCTACAGGCGTGACAACTTGTAAACTACATTTCATAATAATTCCAGCAAGGCGGCGTGGCGCGGCGTTTGTACCCGGTATCCTGTAAATCGCTCTTAAATTTTTTCAGTGGAAAATAACATCATTTTGAACAAAATGCAGATTTAGTAGATTAAATTACAAATAAATCTGTATTTTTTTTATTAGTACAAAATACGAATTAATTATTTTTACCTTAGATTCGTTTATAGTTAAATAGTATGCATATACAGGGTGTCCCATCCAAAAGTAGGCACCCTGAATAACTTTGGAGATAAAATTTTTTGAAAAATTGGTGAAACACGTCAACTTTGCTTCCAAGGGGGACATATTTTAATGTAATACTTGTATACCTATCATCATCCCTCTACCCTACATGGCTACCCCCTCAAAAAATTCAAATGGCAAAGGTGGTCGTGTGATACACCTTTTGAAAGGTCTTTCTATTCTCTACATAACTGTGTATTTTTTAAAACTTTTATCGATTCGTTCCTGAGAAATAATTGTTTCATTTTTTTTGGGTTCGAGAAATAAAAATAAAAGAAGCAGTTTAAATAATGGTATGTATTGTTCAAAATAACCCCCACCGACTTCCATACAGTAATATAATATGTCTTGAAATTCTGTACGAACATTTCTGAACACATCTGGAGTCAATAAACGTCATTCTCGAACAATTCTTTCACGTAAAGCCCCCCATACACCTGCGAACAAAATGCGCAACAGAGGCTGTTGTGCAAACAATTGTATAATGTATGGTGTTGTTTGACGTGCTGCGCAACTAGTTGCAGAAATTCAAACTTGGTTGAAATTAATTGCACAACGAGTGGCGTTACGCAGCTATTGCATCGTCAGACGGCATGTTTCCGAAGGTATACGACAAAAGCAACTGAAGTTTGTATAAAATTGCGCAGTGTATGGGTGACCTTGTTCGCACAACAATCTGTTGTGCAACGTTAGTTTGCGCAATTTGTTCGCAGGTGTATGGGGGGGCTTAAGTCTTCCAGATATGCGAGTTTTGTTGCAAATACCTTCGATTTCAAATGTCCCCATAAAAAGAAATCCAAGGGAGTTAAATCGGGTGACCTAGCGGGCCACTCCACAGGACCTCTTCTTCCAATCAATCGCTCAGGAAACCGATTTACCAAAAATTAACGGACTGCTATAGCAAAATCTGGAGGTGCCCCATCCTGTTTAAAAAACAATTCGCCCTCTAAAAGATTATCGTTTTCTTCGAGAATTTGGGTAATCATTGGGTCGATGTTATTTTCTAACAGATCGGGGTAACTTTCGCCATTTAAATTGTCAGGAATAAAAAACGGCCCGACAATGTGATCCCCTAAGATACCAGCCCATTTAACTTCTGAGGCCTTTAGGTATAAGTTTCTATAAACAAATGTGGATTGGTTTCACTCCAATACCTACAATCGTGCCTGTTTACCTCCCCATTTAACTGAAATGTCGATTCATCAGAAGAACACGTATTGTACAGTAGATTGTCATTACCCTTTAATTGTTCACTAAAAATCTCATAGAATTCAAGCCGACGATCGGGATCATCTTCGTTTAATTCACGTACTAATTTAAATTTATATGGATGACATTTGTGGGCCTTTACAATTTGATGAACACTGCTTCGTGATACACCGGAAGCCTCAGCTACTTTCCTGATCGATTGAGTATTATCCATCTGCAAATGACCCACAACTGCCACTTCGACTGCTTCATTCCTAATCGGTCGCTGAAGTTCATGCTTTTTGTTTCCTAGAGAACCTGTTTCCATAAATTTTGTCAGTCATTATAAAACGTACTGAGAACCAACCCTTCTATCTGGGTGATTTCTATTGAATATGCGCTCTGTAGCTCTAGCACAATTATCGTTTTTAAAATAAATGCTGACAATTTCTATTCTCTCCTGAATGGTATAACCATTTTGAGAACTCACTCTGGTAAAATGTATCTCGATCAAATACTTATGAGTCTTTTATTATTCTAAAATTAAACGGACTAGGAAAGTGTTTTTCGTCGAAAAAATTCGTGTTGATTTGAGAGCACTAAATTATGTAGTTTTTTTATAAATTCCAATACCCAGTGCCGTGTATTTTAGATTTTTTTAAACGATTTCGATTGTGTGTAATCATCAAAAATAAAATTATTTTCCTTAAGAACGAATCGATAAAAGTTAAAAAAAAATACACAGTTATGTAGGGAATTGAAAGACCTTTCAAAAGATGTATCACTCGATCCTCCGTGCCATTTGAATTTTTTTGAGGGGGTGGCCGTATAGTATAGAGGGATGATGATAGGTATACAAGTATTACATTAAAATATGTCCCCCGTTGAAACAAGGTCGACGTGTTTCACCAATTTTTCAAAAAAATTTTATCTAGTTATTCAGGGAGCATACTTTTGGTTGGAACACCCTGTATATAAAGAATTTGGAAATATACATAGTGAGTGAGTGATAAGTGTGTCCTTCTGGTAGACAGTGCTACTACCCGTCAAACATCATTGATGTTTTAGTGACTGATAGCGTCCTGCAAAGCATGTACCAAGAGCTGCGACCTTTAACCCTGGTGGGCTAAACTATATACTGAATAAGATTTACGGGAAATAACTACTCAGTGGACAAAAGCCCTGACCTGCTTTGAATTAAACCAGGTCTTTTTTGGTAGCTATCATTGTAGATCGTAAACTATTTCAATCTGCTGCACTATGAAATATAGCGGTTCTTCACAAAATGGAGTGACATAACACTTTACTTTTAATTCAAATATGTCATTTAAATATATATTAAAAAGTATGAGTCCCAGCAGAGTACCTTGAAGAACTCCATGTTATAATGGAATAAACATTATAACATGGAGTTCTTCAAGGTACTTCTGCTGGGACTCATACTTTTTAATATATATTTAAATGACATATTTGAATTAAAAGTAAAGTGTTATGTCACTCAATGTTACTATTGATGATAGTGCATTGTGTTTTATCTGTTAAACAACTACTCATCAATTTACTTGGAGTTCTTCTGATTCCTATGTTTCTAAAAGTTAAATGTTTAAGGTTTAAAATAAGTCATTGAAATATCCATTGGTATATTTCCTATAAAGAGGTAAACAATATAAACTAAATTAATATAAATCATTACTTTGATCAAAATTTGTTTTTATCTTTTATAAAATATTGTAGTTTATTAATTATCATTTCATAGGATGTAGAGTTTCACGTTTCAATTGTCAATAGTTGCGGAAAGTATGCACCAACTTGAACTCTATATATGTGGAAAATGCTGATGAGGTATTATAGTTAACATATAAATAAAGCCCAAATGAATGGGATAAGAAATCCACTGTCAGACCGCCGGCATGACTAATCTTGCCTACCGTAGGCAGTCTAGGGTAAGGTTTCTTTTGTAATGATTAATAATCAAAGGCTGACCAAATGTATCTGACCTTCTAAACCAGAAACCAGACTACATTTTTGCGAAGGTTTCTGACTCACTGACACACAGTCCATCGTCTATTAAGCTCCCCCTCAGTAAGGAGAGGTTTGAAAAAGAAAAGGCATTGATTAAGGATATAGCTGCGAGTAATGGATATTCTGTAAGTTTAATTGATAAAATAATTAAGAAACGAAAGTTTAAAGAGTCGCTTCGAAATTCCACGATCTTTCAAAATGAAAGAGAAAATCCGAAATTTGTATCGATTCCATTCGATTTTCGATTCACCCGTAGTATTGGTAAGATTGTTAAAGATGTAGGTATGACAGTGGTTCATTCATCGGGAAACAAACTTCAACAACTTTTAGGCAATCCAAAAGACAAAATTGAAACAAAGGAAAAGTCGGAGATTTACGAAATTAGCCGCAAGGACTGTAATCAAAAATATGTTGGACAGACTAGACGATCAATTCAAACTAGATTCAAAGAGCATATCGCCCATCTCAAATATGGTAAAACAGATAAGTCTAGTGTAGCCCAACATGCGTTTGAGAACAACCATAAAATAGATATTAGCAATTTAAGATTAATTAGGAATGTAACAAATACTAGACATCTAGATGCATTTGAAAGCTTGGAAATCATAAAGTGTAAAAATAGTATGAATAGTGATAGAGGGCCTATTCCAAATAGCCCGCTTTATTGGTTAGTGGGTCACGGTTTACCGAATCGTGGCGGTTCAGCGAACCGTGACAATAGTTTAGGTATAAATAGGGTAGATTGTTAGCATAAGTTTAGTTTTAATCATCTCCAGATGATGCCAACTTGGTTGGCTAAACGCGCGTCGAGTGTTTTGGTATTTCGTGGAAAACTACGTCAGTGTTATTTAAGGTTATGTTGCATCGCGAGGTAATTTTTGTCCATAAAACTCGTTACGGCATCTGAAAGTACTACTCTTCCCTTTCAAAATCCATTTTGAATTTCTCCAATATTTTTTCCTCCGAGATATCGTTAGTTGAAATTTATTAGCTCGGCATATTAATGGGTATCCGGAAATTAAGTATCATCAGGTAAAGACTTCAGAGGACAGAAGAGTCAATTTACAAGCTCCTAAATTTCCACCTCGTAGTAAAAATAAACTCATAAATATATTTCTGAAGTCATCACCTAATGCTACTCAATTTTCGAATACTCACTAATATGCCAAACTCATAAATTTCAACTAACGATTTCTCGGAGAGGAAAAAAAGAAAGAAAAGAAAAGTTCAAACTGGATTTTGAAGGGGAAGTATTTTTTAGATGCCGTAACGTGTTCTGTGGAGAAAAATTACCTCGTGATGTAACGTAATCTCAAATATAGCGAAAAAATGTTTTTTTTTTCAGATTTATGTTAGAATCTCTCGAAAACCTGACGTGAGGGGGCAATTCTGAAGTCGCATTCTCATTCAGAGCACCAAAAAACCTTCGAAAAAGTATAGTCTGGTTTCTGGTTTAGTTGAGGAACCTTTCCTCCTTCTCGAGGGTCAATTCCTCAAAATTAACCCATTTTAGTCGGTTTTTTTTTAATTATTTTTTTTGCCTCACTACCTTTTCGACAATCATTTTTTTTAGTTGAAAAGTTGAGTCAGAAAATTTCTGTAAACCATTATTCAAATACCACGCATTTAATTAAGTAGAAAACATACATATTCCAGTTTTAAAATATCTATTTCTTAGATAAGCTAAGGACACAGGATACAAAATATTATGTATATCTTAAGAACTGAAGAAATTTCTATAATAATCAAGATAACCAAACAACAGCATGATATACACAAGAATTAAGACTTAAAATTAGATTTTTTAAATACCCTGTATAATGTTGCTTTCGTATAGTCACATACTTTCCTAAAATGTAATTATAACATATTACCATTTCTGATATTGTTTAAATATTCCTTTTTTTAAAGCCCCATAATGTGTAATGTCTGTTTTTCCAATAAAATAACAATTACAATTTATGTGAAGTTATAGTTGTTAACTCGCTATTTAATTGCAATAACTTTTTATTCCGACATTCATGGTTGGTAGTGATACAAGATATTTTACATGCATAAAACATTTTTGCTTCATATTTCAAGAGTTAGGCATCAGTAGGAGATCGGAGACCGGGGTATAGCTGAGGTACACGTCCGACTCGTCGTATGTTATTATAATACGACACCGGCAAGAAAGTACAACTGGTATGAATTATCGCATGATAGAATTAACATAACTGCAACAGACAAAGAAGTTTTTTGTCGTCTTCGCTGGTGGCTATCTATCAAAGTCCTCACGGACTTCTTTGCAAAAAGAAAATGGTGAGAATTTGTTGTTGTTTTTATATTAGTTAAGTGCGGTACCATACCTGAAAGTGTCTGATTATGAGACTTACACCACTCTCCTAATAAATTAACAGAGATTTATTGTTACTGTCACCTGTACTAGAGGTTATGAAACAGTGTGTTTGTCCGAACATTTTTCATATTTATTAATACCCGTCTTAGGTATATAAAATTCATAATTTATGTTGAAAACCGTTTTCCAAGCATCGCCTATAAAATAATAAGAATTTATTTTCTGATCATTTATATAATTTAATTGAAACATTATTTACATATTTTTTTCATGCCACTGTATGTATTAATTGGACATCAGGTAGGTACTAGATTTTTTCTACATAAAAAAAGTTTATATTAACTGTATTACATTACATTGTATGTATCCTGTTTCTATAGCTATTTATTTCGTACAGTGGCGGACTGGCCCGGGTGGTGTGGTGGTGATCGAGCCCTCATATGCTCTGGACCTTTGGGTATTAACATTAACATTAACTTTAAAGATAAGTAATTAGCTACATGCCTTACAGAAACGAATATTATATTACATTATATTTTAAAAAACTTCTTTCACTAAAAAAATCTATTAGTTTAGCAGCTGCCAGTCAAAATAAAGTGACAGTGATAAAATAAAAGACAATCAATAGTCATACAGACCTGTCACTTTGTAATTTTCTCAAAATATAAGAAAACAAAAATATCAGCGTCTACCACTTACCGTAATTTAAATGGAAATGGAATATAGATGTTTCGATTATTTTCATTCTAAAGGTAATATAACATCGTACCTATTGATGCATAACTCGTTTGTGTCTACAAGAAAGTCGTTTTTATTTCTTGTAAATAAAAATCTTGACACACCTTTAATTTCTTTTAAAATATATTTAAAGAAATTGGTTTAATACTTTTTTTGTAAATAAATGTAATCAAGCTTAAAATATGTCTTGAATGAAACGAACAAATACTGTAGTCTTTTTTATTTTTGTACATGTATGTGTAAATCCTAACAAGTTTCGACAATAAGCCATGATCGGGGTCGTAATATTAATCCTTGCTGATCCTCGTCTGTCAGACCATTTTGGTCAGTTTATTAAGATTTATAGCAACAAGAATGCATCATCTGTCATTCTTCGCAGACGTATTACAAACCACGGTTTAGGCAAATTAAGAAACTATTTGGTCGACATGGACTGGAGTATCTTTTATAGTACCACCTAAGACAGTAGGTACTTATCTGGGTTCTTGGTAAACGCATTTATTGTATCGAACTTTTCCAAAAAAAATGTCCTGCAAATGAGAAGATGTCGATCAACTGCTCCACGAATTCTTTACGTAGTAAAAGAGATACTATCCTCTGTTAAATTAATTTTCAATGTCACTAGAAATCCGGTTGACTATTATATTTACAATTCTTTGCGTAACAATAACAATATCAAAAATGCAAAGAAAACAGCTTGTAACAAATTCATAAATTACTCTGACAATAAAGGAAGAGACACCTGGAAAATTATTAATTTTGAGACAAACAGACATCGGGCAAATATCATTATTCTAGTGTTCCACCAGATGTTCTTAACAGCTATTTCGTATCTGTCGTATGAGAGTTAATAATTTTCTTATCAAACACAATATTTAAACTAATCCTACCTATAGTAAACTACTTAATCTATCTTTTTTCTTACATCCAGTAACCGAACAAGAAGTAAAATCAGTAATTAAATCTTTAAAAACTCTCTTGATACATGACTTAAACGCAGAAGTAATTAAATTTACGGAACATATTATCAACGCTCCGCTTACCTCTGTATTCAACAGTTGTATCGCTGAAGGTATTTACCTAGATATTTTTAAAATTGCTCGTGTTATTCCTATTTTTTAAAAAAAGATAACGACTCCTTGCCAGGTAACTATAGCTCCATAACAATTCTTCCCATTTTTGGTAAGATCTTTGAAGTTATTCTGACAGAAAAATTATCGAGCTATCTGGAACAGAAACTACTCCTTAGTCCTTACCAATATGGTTTTCGCTCTGGTCACTCGACAACGCAAGCAGTTGTAAAAATGGTGAGAGACAAAGTCGAGGGTCTTGAAGACGGCCATCATTCAACAAACACTCTGTGTGATCTTTTAAGACCTTTGAATGTGTCTTTCACAACAAATTGTTTGAAAAGTTGCAATCATGTGGTATTAGAGGACCTGCCTCTCTCTCTCTTTAATTCGTACCTGCTTAACCGTCATCAGTACGTTGCTATAGGCAATGACAAGTCAGGTTTTCTAAATATCAACCGTGGTGTACCCCAGGGATCCATCCTGAGGCCACTACTATTTTTTGTTTACATGAATGATTTTCTTCAATTCATGTGGCCGACGATACCACTCTTTTGTGTTCTGATTGCAGCGTTGCCAATCTAACTACAACTATCGTCTAACATTGAACTACAAGCAAACAATTGGTTCACCTCAACTGAACTTACATTTAATCAAGAGAAAACTCAGACACTATTAACATATTCAAATAAAATCGCAACTAAAGGCGAGTATGTTAAACACTTAGGTGTCTATATTAGATAATAACCTTAGCGGGGTTAACCACATTAAACAACTAAATAAAAGGCTTTCAAGCACGTTCTTCCTCCTATTTCTTTCCTACGCTATTGTTCTGTGGGGAAACTCTTATCACGCATTGATAGTCTTTCGACAACAAAAAGTGTTGTAAGAATACTCCCCTCCCTTCACATTTTATTTACTATAGCCTCAATCAGATTCCCAAGAGTGGGTCTGGTCTCCTTACCCAGGCAGATTATCATGAGCAAAATACACGTGCTGCTGGACTTTTTAGACTATCTCGATACAGGCTAACACTAAGCGTTAAAAATTCTCCCAACCTAAATTTGTATAGTCATTTACCATCTCATATTAAGCAGTTAAATACAATGTCCTTCAAAATGAATGTAAAACGCTCCACATCAAAATATTGTTTTTACTCAGTCGACGAATTCCTTTTCATAATCCTCATTCAAGAGCCTAAACGCTCATACTTACAGGGTGCTCTGACACTTCAGTGCCTTCCTTTTTTACTTTTATAATTTTTATTATAAAATGTGTTGTAAATACATATATGTGTTTCTTTGTTTTTTTTGTACTTTCTTTTTACTTGCTGTTTTTAGCATCTTTAGTGTATATTATTTACTTCTACCTGGTTAACTTAATCCATATTTATAAATCTGCTACTTACTAGCTATTACTCTGACCTGCTGCAAATGTTCAACAGTGTACATAAAGTGGTTAAATAAAGGCTATATATCCAATCTAATATCATATAAATCACTTAAATCGCAAAAATATCAATATATCATCATGTATCATATAAATCACTTAAATCGCAAAAAATCAATATAAATCATATTACATAATAATATTTGACATTAATGTTAGTCCTAATGTAAAAAAAAATGTGTAGTCCAGAAACAAAATGCATATGAAACGCCCTCTTCGTAAATCGCCATCAAAAAAAAAAAGCCATTACGCAACTGCTTTCATACCTTGAAATCTAAAGTTTCAATAAATATAGTTATAATAATAGTCTATTTCGTCACATATGAATGTTATATTGATGCATTGAATACCTATATTTAATATTCTAGTTTATAAAGATCATATGTATATAAAGTTTTATAATACCTTGATTGTAATTTTATTCGTGAGTTGAATACCAACTTTTCTTTCATTTTCTTTTTGTCAACAGGTTATAATTTATACAGAGTGTTTCAATAAGAGCGCAATATTTCAAGGTTCAATGAAACATGATTTTCTGCAGCAAAGTATTGAATTAATTATTGAGTTATAATGAAGATATTTGGGAGTTATGTATGGGAAAACACATCTAGTAAATGAGCCGTCTAACTGCAAACCCCGCCAAGTGCAAACTATATAGTTTCAAGAAAAACACGAAAAACTATTTTGCTTAATACTATCGATAAAATGAATATACTTTACTATTTGGTTGATGTAGATACTGTTTCTTAATAATTATCATTCATCTTATTATAACGAAGAGGGCATTAGCACCGTAAAATGAGAAAAATAAAATGCAGTTGGCGGAGTTTGAAAATGTACATGAAAAATGGCGGGTTTTGCAGTCAAAATTAAGTGTTTTGAATAAATTTGATAGAAGAGTTTTTAACTTTAAAAAGATTTTAATAGTACCACTCAAAATATTTAAAAAGTGTGTTCTTGGTGACATAGATCCTTTTAAAATTAGACTTTATTTTTGGTTTATCATTTATAAACTTTAGTCAGAAAAGAAGGTACAAGTAGTAGGTATTGTCAAACAAGAGTAACTCAATATTCTTAAGCCAAACAAGCTTAAACGTTTTTAAATGGAACAATCTTATAAACTAATTATTTTTTCTTAAAAATACAAAAATATACTTAAAAACAAAAAATAAAAACTAATTAAATAAATCTTGTGTCATCTTCAGGGTTTACGTCGCAGATGAATTCTTCCGTCATTGTAGACCAGCTTGGTAAATCTTGAATGTTTTGTTTCTCCATTGCACTCTTATAAAATTTTAGATTTTGCAAAGATTTCCAATGAGGTCCAAAATGCTTGGTTAATAAATTAACAATGGATTTTTTTTTGGGTTATTAACAGTACGTCCAGGCACTAGTTTGTTTGGTGCAATGGACAATATTCTTTTGCCCTTTTGGCAAATACTTCTAGCCATTACTTTTCACACTTGCTTGCTTTATAACGATAATAATTAAAATGCTGGAAACAGCAAGCTGTGAATCAAAGCACATGGTCATGCCACAAAAATATGGCTTTCCTATTGGTCACACGCACTTGGCGGTTTTTGCAAACAAATAAGTTTGCAGTTGGCGATGGATTGAAAGTAAACTGATTTTTAGATGCGCGATAATAATTCAAATAGCGGGTTTTGAGAAATAATATTTTAACAGAATGCAGATATTAATATTTTCTGTCAAATGACAGTGCTATCTCAATTTTTCGTATTTTTGCACTTGGCGGGGTTTGCAGTTAGACGGCTCAAATGGCCGTTACGGCTTTGCTGGCACATGCGTACTCTAATTGTTGATTGATTCGACCTTTACTTGATGAAAATCCATTTTACAAATAAACACAAAATAAACTTATGTTTGATTTTCACAATTTAATTAACTTATGACAATTGTTTCGCCACACAGTGGCTTCATCAGGTGGTGAGTTCTTTTGGCGAAATTTTGAATAACGGTGTTGCATATATGTGGCGATATTTCGTTGATGTAGCGTCTAATTTCGGCCTTCAGTGCTTCGGTGGTCGCGGGCTTGTTGGTATAAACCTGTGACTTCAGATAACCCCACAGCCAAAAGTCCAAAGGTGTTAAATTGCAAGTGAGGCGGCCAATTCTGGTCACTTAACCGAGAGATGACACAACCAGGAAAAGACTCGTGCAAGACCGTCAACGTTTCACGGGCAGTATGGCAAGTGGTACCGTCCTGATGAAGCCACATATCATCGAGAGCAATATCTTCCGATTGAGGCACAAAAAACTGGGTTACCATAACACGATAACGTTCGTCATTCACCGTTACTGCATTACTTACCTCGTCTTTGAATAAAAACGGCCCAATGATTCCTCTAGACCACAATGCACACCAAACCGTGACACGTTTTAGATGCATTGCTTCCTCATGAATCATTCGTGAATTTTTAAGCCCCAAATGCCGCAGTTTTTCCTATTAACGAATCCATCGAGGTGAAAATGGGCCACATCACTGAAAATGATTTTGTCCGCAAAATCGGCATTCACTTCTTGTTGTTCAAGGATCCAATTGGTGACCTCTTTTCGCTGTGCATGGTCTGTTGGCAGAAGTTATTTAATTAGTAATGGATTTGTCATATTACGATAATATTCTTTTCTATGTAAATTCTAATGATGATTTCTGTAAAGAAAATATAAAAACAGAATATTTATGATCCTCCTTTTCATAGTAACATGAGCCCTATCTTATTTTTTTATTTTCAGCGAAGAAATCGCTGGCTTCTCTTGCACATCAATTTTTTAGTATGCATTTTTAAAATGAACTAAAACGCGGTTAATTTATTTTTTCTACAACCACCATTGCAAGCATGTTTTTTTAAATTCATCTCCATGGAAACGAGTATTGAAATACTTTTGTCGAACGTAGTTATTTACGTAACAAGACCGGAAATTTATTCTTTACTGGTCTAGCTGGCAATTTCCGAAAGCGGGCGAGCCCAGTAAGACACTTTCCGGATGTGTTGCGTAAAATATTTTTTTCTGCAACCATTCTTGCTAGTATCAAAAAACTTTTTAACTTGAAATCTTTTGCAAACAAAATTCATAGAAATCAACCGACAGATGTTAGACGTCTACTTTCAAAGAAGACTCGATTAATCATTTTTAATTATTTATCAGATACTGCTGTTAACCGTTTGGTGATATAATTTACCTGACTAGACCAGTAAAAATGTATTTTTCACTAAAAAAAATTGACCAAAAACAAGTTAACTTTCTCGACGGTTGAAGAAGCAATAATATAATCATCATGCAGGAAGTACTTTTCATACCTTAATGAAAATCCATGGAAAATTTTAACAACATATAGTGACAATATCTAAGTAACGATTAATTAATTATTGTTATTAAAATTAAATGTACATGACTGGTAATTGTTAATAATAATTATAATACAAGATAGATTTATTGGGGTTCAAAATAAAACAAAAGAAGGTTTAGTGCCATATTTCCCAAAAAGAAACAATTATGCAGCTACGGACATGTGTTTCGGAGTTATTGCCCCCTCATCAGCGTAGCGTAGCTAAGGAATTGGATCTACGATGGGATAGATCAGGAACAAGAACTAAAATAAGGCTGGTAAGTACAGTACACAGTAATCAATTAGTGTGTTCATGTTCCCATGTGCCACATTTGGGGCCTCGATGAGCACAGTCAACACACAGAGCCCTATGTGTACTGCTCATTTCCACCTGGCACATACAAATAAAACAAGATAGATTTATTGGGGTTCAAAATAAAACAAAAGAAAGTTTAGTGCCATATTCCCCAATAAGAAACAATTATGCAGTTACGGACACGTGTTTCGGCACATGGGAACATGAAGACACTAATTGATTACCGTGTACTGTACTTTCCAGCCTTATTTTAGTTCTTGTTCCTGATCTATCCCATCGTAGATTCAATTCCTTAGCTACGCTACGCTGATGAGGGGCAATAACTCCGAAACACGTGTCCGTAGCTGCATAATTGTTACTTTTTGGGGAATATGGCAATAAACCTTCTTCGTTTTATTTTGAACCCCAATAAATCTATCTTGTTTTATTTGTATGTGCCAGGTGGAAATGAACAGTACACATAGAGCTCTGTGTGTTGACTGTACTCATCGAGGTCCCAAATGTGGCACATGGGAACATGAAGACACTAATTGATTACCGTGTACTGTACTTTCCAGCCTTATTTTAGTTCTTGTTCTTGATCTATCCCATCGTAGATCCAATTCCTTAGCTACGCTACGCTGATGAGGGGCAATAATTCCGAAACACGTGTCCATAGCTGTATAATTGTTTCTTTTTGGAGAATATGGCACTAAAATTTCTTTGATTTGGTTAATAATAATACTTGAAAGTGAGGAATTGAACAAATTGTGATTTGTGTAACTGTAGTGGAATTTGTTGGTAGTTAAATTTGAAGAAATACTGAAATCTCGAGTGTACTACTAATAGAACAGGTAAGCTTGCTAATGATTCTTTGAGCAATTTTTTACTTAATTTAGAACGCAATCACCATTCTGCAACTCTGGAGGATATTCACACTTCATGTCTTTTCAGACAAAGAATGTCTGCAGAAGCATTAGCAAGTAATGTTGCAGATATTCTCCGGAAGCAACAATGAAGACGAAATTTGCTGATCACATCTCTAGAAGAAATTAGGGATTTTCTTGCTGTATAAAGCCTATAGATTTTATTTTTAGGAAATCAGTTAGCTTCGGGAACCTCGAGATGTTCACGTTATCCTGTTATCAACGAACTTTTGATAATTTTCTTGGATTATTCGACAAAATATGCCGTTGTAATTATATTCTCTGTAAGTTTCTTGATTTTCTCCTGCTGACCCCACAGGGACTATAAAATAAAGTTTTCATTCTTATGTACCGCAATCTGGATTTATTTGGTAAAATTTAAGGCTGCAATTTCAACAACTTTAGGAGGAATATTTGGCAAGTCTTAACAATCAATTTCGAAGTTATGAAATCAGTCAGCATTATTTGTTAGAGACGATAGAATATGACCACCACTCAATCTAACATTATTAAATATGATTTGAACGACACAACTATTCAGCGGGCAAATACCCCGACCTGCATTGAAATATACCTTCAAATCATGATAGATCGGTAGCCAATATCATTTGTCAATTCCTAACCAGACATAGACCGGTTTCGAACTTATTAGTTCTCCTCAGTATGCCATAGGTTATGGAACAGATAAATGATAGTGGCCAACCTGCTAGTCATATACTGACTAAGGTAAATTGAGTAGTGGTGAGAGGTATACGAAACTTCTCATATGGTCCATATGAGAAGTTTCACATACCTCTCACCACTACTCAATTTACCTTAGTCAGTATATGACTAGCAAGTTTTCCACTATCATTTGTCTGTTTCATAACCTATGGCATACTGAGGAGAACTAATAAGTTCGAAACCAGTCTATGTCTGGTTAGGAATTGAATTGGCTACCGATCTATCATGATTTGAAGGGGATAATCCAATGCAGGTCGGGGTATTTGCCCGCTGAGTAGTTGTTTCGTTCAAATCATATTTAATAACAGTAGTTTAGTCCACCTGGGCTAGAGGTCGTCGCTCTCGGTACTTGTTTCGTAAGTCGCTATCCGCCACAGAGACATCTATGATGTCGGTCGGATAGTAGCATTTGGACCATATGAGAAGTTTCATATACCTCTCACCACTACTCAATCTAACATTACACAAATTGAAGGTGTTATGAGAGAAATCGTAAATTATGAACAGTAATTATCTCCTTATTTTCCGATTTATATACTAAACTGATTGTCATGACGCTCAGCCATTTACGGTGTCCTTTTTAAATTGTTTATTTAATGTCGACCTCTATCCGCTACCAAGGCCCACCACCGACGCCAGGAGACGAGCTGCCCCCATCTTCTCGACCGGTGATCAAACCCGGAACTCCAGGTTGAGAAGCAAGTGTCCTTCTTGACCACGAAATCACATTTTTAACTGTTTTAATGAAACAATGTTTTAGTAAATTCTGAGGGGGATGAATTTATCGTGACTGAATAATTTTTGGAAATAATTTGTAACTGATTTTGGAAATAAATGAAAGATTTTTTTGCAAAAGTCAACAAGTCCACATATGGAAAAAATTGAGTTTGTATTAAAATTCAGTTGAAACTTTTAGATAGACACAGATCCTCGGCAGATTTATATCAGAACTTTATTAGTAGCTTGAAAATTCAATGGGAAAGTCAATAATTTGCATCAAAACCAAAAAAAGTCACTCCAATAAAAATAAGCTAAAATAAAACATTTTTCACGGCAATCATAAACAATTCTTGACTCTGGAGATTACAGTTTTGTACCAAAACCAAACAAGTCCTATTGTTTTAAATTCGGTAATTAATACAATTTCCACCCTCTATTCACCTAAAGTCAAACAAGGTATTGCTTTATATTAGGTTCGATACCATATTATGGCGACATTTTGGAAGATGGGATTTGAGATGGCAGTACAGAATATGCATTTTCTTCTACCGCCAGCTGTTCGGATAATATTTAATCAAAACTTAACACAAGTGCTAATAATTTTTGTAAAAAAAAAACCAAAAATCTCATTTATTTTTGTTGATAGTTTCACTGTCTGCTATTGCGATGCCTATCAATAGTACTCTCAATACCATTCTACCCTTTGGAAATTATTTGCTTGAGTCTGTATACAAAATATCCATTTTTCTCAGAACTGAGATTAAAGGACTTGTTGACTTTTACAGAAAAGCTCTTTAAATGTGTTTATATGAAAATATTTCATTTTAAAGTTTAACCTCTCTTAAAAAGAGCATCAATGATGTCGTGAAAACGACCCTCTTCTGTGTTGAGTAGTGTCTATGTCAGCTTCAGTTATTGCCTTTATAAAGTATATGTGGCAAACTTCATCTAGTCTTAAATGGTCAGAGGATAAACTATAGCAGTTACATATTTTCAACATAAACAAGGTTTTTACATTAAATAAAGCGGTTTTTAACAAATTCTATATCATGTCATAACCCAACATAAACCTTTCCGTTTTCTAATTATAATTGTATATATTCATTATCACTTTATAACTTACTGGATGTAAAAAATGGCACAAGGTTTACTAAATGATAAAAAGGTTCAACACCTCCTACCTTTATTTGTAGAAACTATGTCCCAACTTTTCCGGATTGGATAAGAAGTTCGATTACTAGTTATGAAATAACTAACAATTTAATTTTAGTATGAATTTCTCTGAAATGGAGCTAATATTTTGCAAGATCTCTCAACAAGTTGATTAATATTTCCATACAAATAAGAATCGTGAATAAAATTTATTGTTTACTTTGTGATATTTAAAGATGATTTAACAAGGTTGTTAACTATTGTTATACGGAAATCTTATCCAACCTGCTTATTTATAAATATGATTAATTCAATGTAACCTAGCCGATTTAAAGTTAATTTATAATCTTATAGATATCATTAATATAATTTTATTAGAAATGACTACTCAACAATAATGAAAATAAATAAATAGCTGTATATGCGATACACGATTTTTGATTGATGTACTTTCTAATGTTTTAAAATAAATATCTGTTAAATGTTTGGTTCCCACATATCATAGGCTTTATTTGAAGATGTTTAGCTCCCCGCTGTGCACAATACAAGGAACAATAAGTGTGCATGCATCAAACAAGTCTTTCACACTACAGGTTAAGTTTACCAGGCACAATCACCAATATTAACATGCATAGAAGGATGATAGAGATTGATGGGAGATTTGAAAAATACGATTTTGATTATACCATTAAGATATTATGCATGGAGTAATGTGCTTTATTTATGTAAGCTAATAAACTTTTAAGGACATATTTTCATTAATAAATTATAGCACACATTTGTTTATAAATAGATAAATCATTTATGCAAAGTGCAAGTACTTCCATTTTAAAAGCGACTGCTTATTAATACACAGGCTGAGTTAAAGATGTTCAATGCCTCCACATCCGCGGGATAATTCATTAAAGCAGGGCGCAATTTTTTTTAAATGGAGTGCCCTATTTATTTTCGAAAATTTGAATTCTTCATAAAACTTTAAACTCTAAAAATTGTCCGTAAGGGTACCATAAGTCTAAAGCTTATAGTTTTGGAGATAAGATTTCAAAGAAAAAAATTTTAATCACATTAACCATGAAAAAAATACATTATGTTAAATGAAAAATAAAATTCATTATTTGGGTTATTTTTAAACCAGTATACCTGATACAACGGTTTTCTTTTCGTGTTTATAAAAGTAAGGAGTAGGAAAATGATTATTTTATTTCCATTTAAATGAAATTAACCAAACAAAACATAGACGACAACGAAACAGATCTAACTGTAAACCTAAATGTTCTTGTCTTGGACACACAACCGTATTCTCGTCTGAATATCGTTCTGGATCATGTTAAGAGTTTCTTGAGGAATTAATTCGCAATCATGATTTATCCGATTTTTCATGTGTTGAATTGTGGGCGAATCATGATACACTTTATCTTTAAGATAAAAATCGAGTGGTGTGAGGTCAGGTCACCTCGCAAGCCACAAGATGAATCCGTCACAACTAATCAATTTTTCGAAGTAAACTTCGTCAGGTGCATACCAACCTCGTTTTGATAGTGCGTTTAAGCATCGCACGCCGTCATGTTGGTATCACATAATTTACTGGGTATTTACGTTAACATCTCTTTAACATCTGATATTTTCTTGTAAAAATTGTAAATATACTGCACCTGTCAAACTCTGATAAAAAAATTATGGTCCAATAATCGTAACCTTGGATAAAACCAAGTTCAACTGAGCTTTGGTTGAACTACATTGGTACAACTGGCCCTAAGCCGAAGAAAATCTGGGGCTTAATTAACTTAATTTTGGTGCAATGCACTAAGTTAAGTTTAGTCACATTATGATTCACCTTAATGCAAAGCAGACATGCAACCGGGCCTAAGCCATTAGATTTAAATATCGACTCATCAGTGACTAAAATTATTGACAAAAGTAAAGATTAGTACGAATTTATTGCAACAAATTATTACAAAACTCCAGTCTATTCTGGAAATCGTTGCCATGTAATTCTTGGTGTAATTCAAGATGATAGGGATGATATTTATACTTTCTCGTGGTTCTGATGACCGTAGATTGACAAGTTTTCAATTAAAAATTTTTAGTCCTTTGCCTTCGGTAATTTCATTTGTGTTAATAACTTTAGGTCTTGAAAATTTAACATGTCCTGCTATCAAATATTTCCATAAATTTTTGAAATACTCTTTTATTTGGTGTACATCGTTCAGGAAACATCCTTTGACAGATTCGAGATGCTAATAAACAATTTTTTTAAGACTCATCTATGACATAGGACATGCTAATTAATCTTCTTTAGGTAAATTCATTCTTAAAAGACATAGAACACCAATAACCAAATTTTAGGTGTAAATGATTTATTGATAACAATTGTAAAAATTTTGAAATTTTCTGTCAGTGGAAAGAGACATATCGATTTTGTAAATTGGTTAATATTAAAATCTAACAGTTAACATCAAAGTGTATTAATCACTTATTCGATTAAATCGTCAGCAGAGTAGAATATCTGAAATATGAACGCAACGAATAGAAATGTAATGAACGAGGAAAAAGAGTTGAAAATTGCTGAAAGCAATAATCTAATAATAAATTTTATTTAACATTTCCTGTGTCCCTAGCTTCTTTTTCCCATAACTAATGAAATTAAAATGTATAATACCATTGAAAAAAAGTGTAAAAGCCTAAATATCTATATAGGTATACGAGCATCGAATTTGGGACACACGGTATATAGAAATTAAAATATAATGAAAACTTATTCATGTCTATATGCCAAATATTAGTGTATTATATTCCCATTATTAGTAAATGGAATGAAGTTTGTATTTAATATTTAACTTATAACAAAATTTCCAAAAGTATGTGTAACTAATTCGGTTTATTTTGTCTTGTACTGCAGTTTTTGCATTTTTTTAACAATTTCGTAGTCGAAATATCAACATGATTATTTTTTTTTTGGTATATCATTTACGAATGGACTCACGTATGATTGTGATAAAACTAATAAGTAAATTACAATACAAATAAAGCATTTAGAACTGATTATATCGAAAATATAAAAGTTCCATGCTTATTTTTCCATTGTTATCAGGTTTATTTAGTAATGTTTAAAATCCCATCACATTATCTCCAAACAAACCAAAGACACTGGCTTTTTACTCAGATGCGGTACTCTACAAAGGGAACAATACCTCATAGGGATGTATTTTTATATCCAACCCCTCGATATTTATTCAGACTGCTCCATTATTCTATCAACAATCGCCGAGCTATTGTGTACCCATCTGTGTACGAAACGCGTCCAAACCGTGCATTGTGAACGTGGTATCTTAGACCCGACCTTACTGACCCCCAAAATATGAACACAGGTGAGCACCTTAGAACTCGGGATGACCCTTTTATTGTAATAAAGATGTCTTTGTTCTGATTTATTCCTGTCCGGGATTCCGATTGTGGACAAATCAAGCGTGACAATGAATTTATCTCACACATTTTTATTGTTCAACAGGTTTTCCACGTGAGGTTTCAAATGGTTCTTGATATTTTTATTCTGCAGCATGTAAAAAAACGATTACGTTGCTACTCGAATTAATTTTAAGTAACTACAAAAAAAATTAAATGTCATTGCAAAATAAATATTATAATTATCATTGTAATTCGTATATCACTAAGATTTCCAACGAGAATGAAATAAATTGTATTATTTGTAGGAGTGTCCGTTATGATGATTTTTCTGATGTAAAAAAACTTTCTTAATAATTTCAATATTTTCTTGGCTTAAAATACTGTGACTTCTGATACATAATAGATATTTATGTAACATCGCAAAAATGACATTCCCTTAGCGTCTGGCCACAAAGGTGCAGGCAAGTTCCAACATCGAAACGTTTATGCGACCCATGATAAGCCGTCATGAGATCAAGTCGTACATGGCAAGGATCGATAGCATCGCCGACCGTCGATCTCGAGACAGCAAATAGGGCTAGTGCGACGACCGCAGCGATCCGCGATCGCCTAGTAAAGTTACATTGTTTTGAGCCTTTCGACTTGTGGAACTCCAAGAGATATCGTTGCCACCTTTGACTAGAAAGGATAGGAAAACAAAGAAAATACTGAATTAATAAATAAATATCAAACGGCTGTCGTATTTTTTGATATCTATTCTGTTAAATGTGAAATCTATTATGCCAACTAGTCATTTGTTACCACGGTGATTGTTTTTACAAACGACGCTTAAGTGAACAAATATTTCGTTTGAAGCAAAGTTTTATCTCTTGTGTTAGTTAAAATGAGTGGTTCGAACTGTGTTCCGTCCGATATTGAAGAAGCTGCGAACGCCGCTGTAAAAGAATCCTTCCTGTCCGAAAAATTGCGCACCAAATATGAGTTGGCCGACGACCGCTTTGAAAAATGGTGCAAGGAAAAACACGTGGATAATATTGCTGACGAAAAGTTCTTCTTACATACTTCAAAGAAAAATCTAAATTTCAAAAATCCCCTTCTTTGTGGAGTAACTATCCTATACTGGGAACTGTACTTTATTTTTAAAAATACCGACATTAGCAGGTATAAAAATATTTACAGATTATCTTAAGACAAAAAGAGAAACCTATCATGCAAAGAAATCCAAGGTTTTTACCAAACAGGACGTTTCCAAATTCCTAAGAGAAGTTGACGACGAAAAGTATCTAGCATGTTTTATAGGTAATACTTACAATGACATTGGCTGGTATTTGCCGAAAAGAAGAGCTCACATACTTTAATGCGGAATATGTCAGTAAAGAAGGTGTTACGCCACTGGACTGTGCAAACTGGTTAGATTAGGCTGGAATTGTACACGAACGGCCGGGAATATTCTGGAGTGCTCTAGACCGGGAGAATGGATGTATAAATAAGACGCACGGTGGGCCGAGATTTTAATCTTAAGTTGAACGTGAACGAGTGAAGAAGCAATAAGAAAGAGACTTATAAGTGTTCAGTTGTGATTATAGTTAAGACATTAATTATTCTATTGTTATTAATTGTTAATTAGTAAATAAAGTAGTGATTAAGTGTTACCTGGACTTTCAATCAACGAATCTACGAGTATAGGTGTTTGTGGGGATAGCAAACACGTAACAATTTGGTGTCGGAAGTGGATTGGAAGAGAAATTTCTGGAATATTCGAAAAGGTTCTACAGTGTTCTTCTCAGAAATTAGTGGTAACACGGAGAATTAAGCTACTGGACAGTGTTTGAGGACTATTTCTGGACTGAATAGTGACTTTAAAGTGGATTTTCGAGAAGTTCTAGAACATTCGATTTAGAAATAGTTGCAAATACGCGAGTGCCGCTAGTAAGAACGTGTTGTAGACTGAGAAAAAGGACAACTAGTGCAATTTCGGGAAAATTCTAGAACATTCTATTTGGAAACTACAGGAGATACGTGAATTGTGCCGACGGGAACGTGTTGTAGACTTAAAAACAAGACTATAAGTGACTTTTAGTGACAGTTCTAGAACATTCGATTTGGAAACCACAGGAGATACGTAAACTGTGTTAACGGGAACGTGTTATAGACTCAAAACAAGACTTATTAGTGATATTTCGTGAAAATTCTCGAACATTCCATTGCACAATTAGTGGAGATAAGTGAATTTTGTCAACACAAAAGAGGTATAGACTCTAAATAAGACTTTCTAGTGCTGTTTCGAGATTTTTCTGGAACATTCCATTATTAAAATAGACGTGATATTAATATTGTATGGACTTTATAGTGTAATAAACTTTATTTTGAACTGATTTACGTGTCGTGAGTTAATGCCAACAACAAGAAGCATGGCGGAGAAACAAACACAAGACTTACTTGCAGCATTAGTGCAACAAATGCAAGAACAGAGAAAAAATTATGGAAGATCAAGAAAGAAGACGGCAGGAAGGCAAAGAAGAACAAGAGAGAAGACGGCGGGAAGAAAAAGAAGAACAAGAGAGAATACGACAAGAAGAGAAACACGAACAGAGAAAAATTATGGAAGCTCAAGAGAGAAAACGCCAGGAAGAAAAAGAAGACTTAAGAAGAATGATGGAGGGCTTGGAAATAAGACGATTGGAGGAAAACCAAGATATAAAAAGAAGCCTGGAGGAACAGCAGATAGCCATTTTCTCCCTCACTGAAAAATTTAAAGGAGATGTTATCGAAAAAGTCTGTGAAGTCGAAGGACAAGTTAATGAAGTTAAAGGAGAGGTCAGTGAATTTAAAGAAAAAGTCAGCCAAGTTGAAGGGGAAATAACCGAAGTCAGGGGAGAAGTAGCCCGACTCAAGCAACAATTAAGAGAGAAGGGTGGCCAATTAGTACTGTCGTCTGGTGTTAGGTTACAACCACCTTCATTCGACGGTCGAAGTTCATGGTCAACTTATAAGAGACAATTTGAGGCAGCTGCGCGTTCAAATAACTGGAACTATGAGGAAAAGGCAACAGCATTGGTATTAGCATTAAGGGGCCAAGCATTGGACCTGCTCCAAACAATTCCTGCCGCACAGCAACAAAACTTTAGCATTTTGGAGGCAGCGTTAGAACTAAGATATAGCGACCAACATCTCGCCCAAGTGTATCAGGCTCAGCTCAAATTACGCAGACAACGAGGTGGAGAAAACCTCCAGGAGTTCGAGGCTGCGGTAGAAAGATTAGCCCATCTAGCCTATCCTGATGCACCAATGGAATTTCAACAACAGTTAGCAGTTGGTACATTTATTGATGGGGTAAGGGATCAAGAAATTAGGCGAATTCTTAAGTTGGCCAGGCATAAGCGTAGTAGTGAGGCTTTAGTACATGCACTGGAGATTGAGGCTGCCTATGAGGATACCACACAACCAAATCAGAGAGTACGAGCTGTGAGTGTGGAGGAAGACAAGCCATACAACACAACACAAAACCTGATATCTGATCTACACAAGATGTTGACCCAACTACTGACAAAATCGAACTCCCAACAGAGACAAGACCAGCAACAAAGTAGTGGGAGGCCGAATGGAGGCATCCGTTGTTATATGTGTGGCAAATTGGGCCATATTAAGAGGAACTGTCATGAGCTCAACATTCAAGATCCGAGACAAACCCAACAGCAAAGTAGTGGGAGACAGAGTGGAGGACGCATGCGCTGTTATAAGTGTGGCAGAATGGGCCATATTCAGAGTAACTGTCGTCAGCGCATCCCTGAGAGAGTCGCAGTAACGGAGAAGCCGCAGGAAAACTGGCGAGCTGGTACTTCGCGGAATATAGCAGATGGCCTTTCCAAAAGACCATGTCAGAAATACTACAAGCCTTGCCACCGTAAGGAAGAACAACAAAATGTACAAATAATGAAGACCGTCAAGATTGATGTTCCGGATTATTGGACAAAAGAGTCGTTAAGGGAAGCGCAGTTAAACGATAACGAGACTGGTCCTATTCTGAAATGGAAAGGAAGAGGGACCCGACCCGATTGGAAGGACATTTCAAATAAATCAGTGGGGCTGAAGGCTTTATGGGCACAATGGGACTCCCTTATCGTGGAGGATGGACTGCTGAAGAGAGCGTGGGAAAGTCCAGATGGGAAGGAAATTACTTTGAGATTGGTAATTCCCAGGTGTCGCATACCAAAAGTACTCCAGGAAGTGCATAATGGAACATCTGGCGGACATTTTGGCATCAACAAAACTCTCACTAAAGTACGCGAACGATTCTACTGGGTGAACAGCCGCCAAGATGTGGAAGCTTGGTGCCGCAAATGTGAAGTTTGTGCGGCAAGTAAGGGGCCACGGACAAGAAGTAAGGGCCAAATGAAACAATATAACGTAGGGGCTCCTTTTGAGCGAATTGCGATCGACGTAGCTGGTCCATTCCCCGTGACAGATGATGGGAACAAATACATCTTAGTTGCCATGGATTATTTCAGTAAGTGGCCTGAAGCTTATGCCATACCCAACCAAGAAGCAGCCACTGTCGCTCAAGCTCTGGTAGATAATCTAGTATGTCGATTTTGCGTGCCCCTAGAATTGCATTCGGATCAAGGAAGAAACTTTGAATCAGGGTGTTTCAGAAGATGTGTCGCCTACTGGGAATTCATAAGACAAGAACAACAGCCCTACATCCACAATCAGACGGAATGGTGGAGAGATATAATAAAACCATGGAGGAGCACCTATCCAAAGTGGTTGAGAAACATCAGAGAGATTGGGACCGTCACTTACCTCTTTTCCTTATGGCATACAGGGCCTCCATTCATGAGACAACAAAACAGACACCGGCTCGCGTGATGTTTGGACGTGAGATTAGACTGCCATGTGACTTGGTGTTTGGCACACCGGATGAGGAGCGACTTTCCGTAAATGACTACGCCGATGAAGTTGGTGAACGGCTAAGGAACATTCATGAGCTGGTACGAGACCGAATTGCCATAGCAAGTGATCGCATGAAGGCTCGTTATGATCTTAAGGCGAATTCAGGAGGGTTCCAGGCTGGAGATTTGGTTTGGCTATATAACCCACAACGAAAGAAAGGCAGGTCCCCGAAGCTTCACCCGCAATGGGAAGGTCCTCACACTGTAGTCACCAGACTAAACGACGTTGTATATAGAATTCAGCAAAGTCCAAAATCCAAGATGAAGGTGGTGCACATAGAGAGACTAGCCAAGTATGCAGGGAATAATGAATTGCCTGATCGGGACGTTCAGGCTTAAGGAGGGGGCAGTGTTACGCCACTGGACTGTGCAGACTGGTTAGATTAGGCTGGAATTGTACACGAACGGCCGGGAATATTCTGGAGTGCGCTAGACCGGGAGAATGGATGTATAAATAAGACGCACGGTGGGCCGAGATTTTAATCTTAAGTTGAACGTGAACGAGTGAAGAAGCAATAAGAAAGAGACTTATAAGTGTTCAGTTGTGATTATAGTTAAGACATTAATTATTCTATTGTTATTAATTGTTAATTAGTAAATAAAGTAGTGATTAAGTGTTACCTGGACTTTCAATCAACGAATCTACGAGTATAGGTGTTTGTGGGGATAGCAAACACGTAACAAAGGAAACACTTTATAGTTTACATTAACTACCATGAAAACAAAAATCGCCTGAGAGTTTTTGTAACGACTGGAGACGTCGAAGGATTGAATATGGTGAATACTCTTAAAAAATACGTCAATCTAAGTGCTAAGAATGTTGGATATATGAGATTTTTTGTAGACTATAGGAACGGGAAATGAAAAAGACAACCTGGAGGAATAAATTCATCAGTTAGCATACCAAAAGATATAGATTCTTATTTACAGTTACCAAATCGGGAGCATTGCTCTCTACCACACATGACTGATACAGGGGCAGACTTTTAACATTAAAACGACACGGAGGCTGGAAGTCTAATGTTGTAGCAGAGAGGTATGTTGAATGGTCACACGAAAACGAAAACAATTGCAAGCATAATTTTAGGAGAAAATGAACATTAAAAAAAAAACACTCAAACTTAAATAAATGGGAAAAATAGTCTTTTTCTCATGGAAATAGATAAACCAATTTCTATCTTAGTAATGCAAATTTGGGTTGTCGCAGGTTGGGTGGAGTTTGGAAAAAAAAAAATTGTTTCCCTCTCAAATCAATTTGGTGCAGGAGTTTTCTGAATACAGTTTTGACAGAACAGTTCAGTTTTCCGAAAAAAAATTGGAACTGTGTAATAGTGATGAAAATTTTGTGCATAAAATTAGTTTTGAAAAATAATCTTTTGGCAGTCGATCGGCATAATTGTCGCATTTAATTAAGAATAAATCTTGAACAAAGGACGTCCTTTCTTAAACAGTGAAAAGTAGAACTCTTGCAGAACAATATCCTTGCTGCTTTATGTAATGAGGATGAAAAAGTACAAAAAAATATTCTGTTTTAGAATGACGGGGGGGGGGCTTACTATGGAATAATAGTCAGCAGAGTATTTAACTGTTACATTTCTTATTGGCCGGATTGGCAAAAGAGAGTTATTATTGAATGGCCTATACGTATCCTGGACCTAGCTCATCTTAATTTTTTTAGGGATATGTAAAAATAGAGTTTATAAAAACAAATCCAATAATCTCGCAGATTTAAAAGAACGTACCTGCACAAAGTCTATATCGCTGGATAGAGGACTAAGAGCTGCATCAGAAAATGAAAAAAAAATATGGGTTGTTGGCGTCAGATATCAAAAACCGTTGACGAAAAAAATTAAATGAACCCAGATGTACGTAGATATGAAAATCGCTGTAACTCCTTGAAACATTTTTTCAAAAATATCTCCTGCAAAATTACAGCTAATCGCTGTAACTACCCAACCCTATATATGTATCCATTATTACAAAAAATTTAACATCCACGATAAGTTAGGTTGGCATTCCTGAAGTGAGTTAGAACCTTTGATGTAAAGATAACACTGATATAATTTTTCCAAGTTGGCATTATCAGTTTTAACCATCTCCAGATGATGCCGATTTGGTTGGCGAAACGCGCGTCGAATGCACTATATGGTGGTTTGATGTTTTGTGGAAAACTACGTCAGTGTTAGATTGGCATACCCTGTTGTCAATTTTATAAAATTGCATTTTTTTGTTTAACATTTTTCACAGAATAGTAAAAAAATCAGTATTAATGCGCTTTATAACTTATTTTAGAAAATCGCGACAATTTTTCAATTAAATAAATATTTTACGTTCACCTTTGATAATATCGAGAAATGCTTCTACAGTTCATCGAATAATATCTCATTATATCGATCTCTCGACAAGTAATTAGAATTAAAAATAAAATTGCTCGTAGCTAATACAGTGACTTCGACTGTTCTGATCAAAGAATTGGCGTAGAATAAAGACTTCGGTAAAAGTTGAGGACCAAGGTAAAGGAATCAAGGCTTTTCTTGATTCAAGATGTTGGCGTATGTAAATAAGTCTGAGATAAGAGAAGAATTTAAACAACCAATCACAAGTAAGTTGGATAATGAAACGTTGGTTTAGTATTGAAGGCTAGGGAACTATTCAGCAAATGAAGCTGCTGATGGAAAATCAAAAGGAACGAAGAGGTTTACCTAAACAGAAACAAACACAAAAGTTATAAAGAGCGGCTCCTTCTGTCTTGCAGGGCTGTACTCCGGCACTCCAGTCACTATTTAAATTTATTAAAACTGATATTTCCGTGTTATTATTATAAAAAATTTTTTATATATTTTTTTTAATTGTAAATTATTTGCTAAAAGTTGACAATGAATAAATGTCTTTTATATATATCTAAATAGATAGAAATTTTTTACAGCTACAAAGGGCAATTTATTTATTTTGTAATCTTTTAATAATATAACAAATAATAATAATCCGTATTATGTACTAAAAGTATATATTATTTCGGCATGTTATGGGGGTTCCGAATGATAAAACTAGAACTGGAACTAGAAAACTAATGCCGGTTTATATGGTTGATATTGGAAATGGCCCTGTTTCACACCAGAACAGAATACATGTTTCTTACGGAAAAAAATCATAAAACCTGCTGTGAATTTACATGAAATAATGCCGAAGAGCACTGGGCTACAGTCTATTGTTTTAATTAACAAACAAAATATTTACAACTCTTTATGGCAATAATCTAACATTCTCAAATTTTTCAAATACTATTTTCAATAAATATTAATGTAGTATTTCTTTTTTCATTTATTTAACGTCGCGGTCGTCCTATTATCGCTACTAGGGCCAATCACCGACACTAGGAGACGAGCTACTCCCAACCTGAATATTTTACCGAACCTCGTCGATATCAAGGAGCATGGATTTTTTATTTGCCTAACACCTAATATAAGGGACCGACTGCTGTACATTCCTTCCGAAGGTTGATATGTCACCTTCACCACTTTCACCTAAGATTGCATAATGTCTGGTCAGGGAAAGAAAACTGGAGGAAAGAATGTGATTTCTGCATTCCATTCACAATTAATCGTAAATGAAATAAATGAATTAGAAGACAAGACGAGTCCGCCAAGTTTCACTTAGGTTACCCATCCAAATTAGTACTTGCGATTACCGTCGCTTAACGTCATTTGGTAAACCAATGAGACAATTTTTTTTAAAATATTTACAAAAGCTTGGTTACTTTTGAATTTAGCTATCTAATACCAGCATCCGTCATCACCAGGTGTGTTCAGCTTACAAGCACGATACGCTGGCAATTAGTGATTATATCTTATATATTGAAATGAAAAACATTATTTTAATGTTGTTTCTCTTATCCAAGGTACAGTTATGTATATTTAAGTAACATTAAAAACATCACAGGTTAATACCTTATTACAAACCCAGCTTCTCGACGGGAGATCGAACGTGGAACCCCGCGCCTAGAGGAAATCAATCAATCAAAACAATTAATTTTTAATTTGTTACAAGATAACAATCTCGGAGCCAGCCAGACATCCTCGACATTTCGCACCGTGGATGTCTCACAAAAAAATATTAACACCTGTTTTAATTTAAAATAATGCAACTATTTCAAACTTATGCCTAAAGTTTAAAAATAATAAAATATCATTTAAATAATTAATTAAAAATAGTTAAAAACTATTGTTAAAATATCTGATGCGGCCAGCACATAACTTTCTTATACCAGTATATATCATCCTGATGTAAAAAAATCATTCTATTTAATTCTTCACTTACCTCAATTAAATTTTAATAGCGTACTTTGAAATGTTTTATTAAAATTTTTAAATAATTAATATCAGCGTTATTCAATACTATCAATAATAATTCATGTCATATATTGTAATAATTTCTTTTTTATTGTCATTGACATTTTTGTAACTAAATTAGACATTTCAAATGTCAAACTGTTAAATTTATCCTAACCCTATTTTGAGGTCAAATGTGTAAAAACTTTCAGATTACATCAGCTTTATTTAAGTACTTGGAAAAATTTAGTTTATTGGCTTGATATAGTAGACATCAAGAATATATTTTTTTGTAAAGGCAAATACAAAAAAGTTTGGGTCCCATGGACCTCTTTTCAGCTGGTCAATTTTGCTCATCACCAAATTTATCATTGTCTTTGGCCTTTAAAACACGTATACCAAATTTGAAAGCTTTATCTCAAAAACTGTGGCTATCGCGATACTACAAACATGCAGACATATTTTTTTTCCATATAGTTATGTTTTTTCATTATAATTCGTTGAGATTCGTCCAGAAATGCAATAAAAATGTTTAATTTTTTTCCCGAAATTGTACCTTTTTTCTTTCATTCATTGTTCATCTGGTGTCTCACCAAATTTAATGTGTCATCTAAAATATTGTTGACAATCTTAACTGCCAAATTTAGGAAGTCCCCCATTATTATTTTTTGAGTTTTCGCGGATACACACACAAACACACGCACACACAGGGACGCACGCACGCACACACAGACGCACCGACAGACATCATTCGGAAAATAGCCAGAATGGATTCAAGAGGGTTCAAAACGTAAAAATCAATCAAAATCTCGAGATCAAAAAAATCACGATTATTATACTTCCTTATATTAGGTATGAGAAAGTAAAAAGACAGATTACTGATGAAGTTTTATTTATCAAGGAAGGGAACATTCATGTCACAAAAACTTCTTAAGATAAATCGTCTGTAGAGCAACTATATCATACCGCTTAAGTTTTGATTATTTGTACAATTTCTAACTAAAAGGCAAGTGTCCTTGCATCTCGACAAGCGACGCCATAAAAGTATAGATACAATTTTTTTATGTTAAATATCTTTGACTTGTCCTTACAGATGTCCATTCCCCACTTAAACCATTTAGTTTTATGTAGTTTCGTTTAATCAAGAGCCACATATCTACCAACGCAACATAGTCACGTCTGTTATTAGACTTTACTAATGACGGTGGAAACTCAAGTCGACAGAACAAATTTGACAACTTTGTCGGCCAAGTTGGTTTGGTGAATACACAGCTTTTGAAGACATACGTAATGTAGGACAGAAATTCAAGAAAACTATATCCTCCGATTTAACTTATCTTATTTAGTATTAAATTCTTGTGGTTCATTTAAGTATTAGTGTTAATAATGCAAGAAACTAATTCTAGAACCTTGTTAATTTATTAACTGTTTACGATTATCAACTGTTTAAATTAATCTAAAAGAGTAGAGAATTTTGTTTTCTAGATATTAGCGTCCAAAACGTTAACATGTTTCTCGACCCAACCCTGTTGTTTTCTCTTCACTCTTCCTCGAACCCGACCACAAATACACAGTAAATACAGAACACAGAACTGTTATTCTATACCTCTATAATTAATTACGAAATTACTTAGAACTTTGGACTATTATCAAAGTTAGTAAAATATAACCATGATTATTCAAATAAACAGAAAATTTTAGTACTTTACTTCTTCCAGCGTGCTTATTTTTCTTAACAACTACAGTTTTTCTCATTTTAGTTCATTGTAAACACCTAAAATACATAATCGTAAAACTATGTTTATAAACTAAAAAGTAGCTTTGAAAATCATTTAATACCTCCAATTAATCTAAAACCTAAAATCAGAAGAATTTGCAAAAAGAACTTTATTGAATTATTAGAATTTTTATCTATTTTTAATGATTAGACGTTACAGATTTTTGTGTGAAAAGATAACACTAACATATTTATAATGGCCTGACTCAACATTTAAAATTTGTCAGAAACTGTTTTATTTATTATTGATAATAGTCCTGAAGTAGGTAGGAATCTTATGTGACGAAACTAACCTTTAAGTAATATCCAAAGCACCAAAACAATCGATAGTACACCAAGCGTGTGTTTCGCCTGCCAAGTAGGCATTATCGGGAGAGGATTAAAATTGTAATATTATTGTTGAAGTGCTAGCACTGAAGTATTTTATGGACATCAAAACACTCGACGCGTGTTTCGCCAACCAAGTTGGCATCATCGGGTGATGATTAAACTGATAAACTGAAGTAAAGGGTAGTCTTTAGAAAGTCATTGTGCGTTATAGTCTTACATGGTGAGTGAAGAAGACAACACGCATCAAATTTGTCACATGTAAATACACCTACTAAAACGAAATTATTTATTTATTTGGTGTTAAGCTTCATACAAACCAACAAACGAAATGGCAAACCGAACAGCGAGCTGATTAGAAGTGAGTAACTCGCGAGTGTGTTAACTCGAAAAGTCACTCAGCTAGCTGACTCGTTTTTTTTTGACGACTCTTGACTTTTGAAATATACCTTGGTGGCCGGCAGTTTGCTTCACAGTTTTATTTCTTAATAATATCTTGGCATGTAGAGAATTGAACGAGTCGATTCTACTCGGCAGTTGATGGCCTAAACTTAGTACTCGATCGCTAATTTTTGTTTTGCAATGAAATGAATCGTGACATTTATGCACATCAGAGTCGGTTGACACATTTAACGTGTGATGGACTGACCACAATCGCACAGTACTTCTTTACGACTTATGCGTGAATTCTAAAATCATTTTGAGTCTACTCACTGGATCAACTCTTCAATGACAGCCAGAACCAATAAGTTAACTCATTAAATAAAGTCATTTTGCCCATATCTAGAGCGATCGTCGAACCGTGCGCTGAACTGAGCTCTGAATCTTTTCCAACGAACACTGGCAGGTGGTGGGACCGATTTCTTACTCTGTTCTCTGATTTTCTGTTTGGTTAGTCGGGTTAATAACGTCCGTGTGATTATGTATCTTAAAGTAATAGAGGCAGCGTATATGGCTCTTATGTCTTGCATCCCAAATAAGTTAATTGCTTTGATAAAGATCAATAAACTTCAATATTGTTTCATCCGACCAACCCATTTTCGGGAGGAAAAACTAAATCAAAACAAACTAAAATATGGTAGTACATCACCTTCTTCAACAGCACTTAATTAACTGCATCGAAGTTAAAATTAGATGCTCGGCAATATACTCGTTTTCGCGAGCTCGTCCAATAAGCTAATTAGAATATTGACATTCGATGGCAAATCAGCAAATGGTTGCACATATTTCGTTGCAGAATCGTTGAACCGTTGCATAAAACGTAACGGTTATTATACGATATTTTTGATGTGGACGCCATGTCCGTAATCGTCGTGTAACCAATTGCGAGCGACCTACAGTATTTGTGATGAGATCACAGTGGAATTATGTTTTCTGTATCTCCCAAAATAATTGCTAGTGTTACATATATTCTTATTCACAACTTATTTGAAAATTATAAACGACACGAAGATTTTGGCGGCGCACATTGTACAATTAAAGCAGCGCGTCTACATTACTTTTAGATTTAAAATTTCAATCAATTAGTGGTCATTACAAAAATTTACCACTCTGTATTTTTTTAATATTTGCACTCGCAACTGTACTTCTGACTCAAGCAACGTGCACATTAAAGCGGTTGCGGCGTCCACAAGCCAACTGGGCGCCTCTTTGTGTTAGCAAAAAAAAACGACAATCAGTGACTCGTAGCTCATCATACAAAGTGCGCTCGAATTGCGTCCTCGAGCATGGTTCTCAAGGAGTCTACACTAAAAAATTTTGTTACAGTAACCGTTACATTACATGTAACGGTTACATTACATGTAATGGTTACATTACATGTAACGGTTCGCTAATGAGCGCTCGGCTTTACACAACTTGGATCAATGCTACTACTATCAAAAAATGTTTCTACTGTGAACAAACGTTAATTTAAAGAAAAATGTGCCATCATTTCATAAATTGCAATGATTACTCAACACTTTTTGACGCATGTAACGTTTAATAGTAACTTATTTGTTTATTTCATCACCTACTAAAATTCATCCATACCTTATATAATATCTATTGGCTAACCTTGTACTTTACAAATTGTCTTAACATAACCTGGGTGGGCACAGTATCTCTTGCATTTTTTTTTTCAAATTTTAATGTTTTTTGCAAAGCTTCTACATTTAAATATTAAAAAACAGATCTTAAAATATCATAGCATAGTTCATCGAGCAGTCGAAGCGAATAGACCTACCTAGTAGAGTGCAGAAGCAAACAGTGAGTGTGTGAACAGCAAATCAAGATAAGCAGCGACTGTAGTTTGGCAACGGTCTGTGTAGACGGGGCTGACGAACGTTAAACAACGATCTGCGCGGTCTGAAACCAAATTCGGTTACAACGTGAGACATAAGAACCAATTGTTCTTTTCAGAAGAAAACTCTGTTTTTAATAAAGACCTTGGAGTCAACAATTCCCAGACCCAAAATTAATAAACAAATCTCTTATAGGAAAGACAGGACGAAGAACCAGGAAAAGCATTCTGTGGAAGCCAGAATGATGGACATTGACGAAGATTCATCCTCCGAGGCGAGATCTGCGAGATGCGCAACTTAAAAGAAGAAAACAAGATAGCGAGAGAAGAAAACATTAAGCTCAGGGTGCAATTAAACGAACTCTTCGCGGAGTTCAAAGCTTTCAGAGAATAGGAAACACAACGGAGAGAAAAGGCAAAAAAAGATACTGTGGAGTAGACCAACAAGCTGCTAGTAGCCATTGCACTGAAGAGTAAGGGCGCAGTTCAGGCGTCGCCAAGCACACCTATGGAAGAGAACATTGAAGAATCCAAGATGAAAGGATCTACTCAAGAGAAAGAAGACGGCAAGGAGCAGCGATGCGGACTCCGAAATGGACGCCAAGGAAACGACACCCACCCCAACCGCGGCAAAAACGTGGTACGAGGAGACTACGACAGCCCCAGGGCCAACGGCTGCAGAGGCACCAACCGTCAAAGCTCCTAGAATACCTCCAATCATTCTAAGGAGCAAGGACAAATGGAGCCACGTAAGCCTGCGGCTCAAGGAGAGCCGTATCAACTACGCCAAAGCGAAGCTGACGAGCGAAGGTATAGCCATCGAGCCAACCAGCGTAGATGACTATAGGAAGCTCACAAGACTTCTGATGGAGGAAAAGCACGAGTACCACACGTACTCGCTGCCAGATGAGCGTCAACTACGCGTAGTGATGCGTGGAATCCCCAGCGGAGTGTAGAATCACGACGTAAAGAAGAACCTCATGGACCAGGGCTTCGCGCCGACATCCGTAAAAAGGATAACTAGCAGAAGAACCAGGGCCCAGATGCCGCTGGTACTTATACAAGTACCTAAGGATGAAGAGGCCATCTTGACAGTCCACCGATGCTGCTCCCTAGTAGTGCAGATGGAGCGTCAACAAGTGCAACAAGAAGTATCGCAGTGCCACCGCTGCCAGCGCTTCGGCCATGCACAAGGCAAGTGCACTGCACAGGCCAAGTGCGTGAAGTGCGGCGGACCACACCACAGCATGGACTGCAAGAAGACGAAGGATACGCCGGCGAATTGCGTTAACTGCGAGGGAGCGCACCCTGCCAGTTACAAGCGGTGCCCCAAGTACCCCAAGAAGTCGGCTGGCCCCCCTCCAAGACAAGTGCCAAGGACTCAACAAGAGGCCAGGAGACCACACACAGGAGAACTGAGCTACGCGAAGTTAGCTCAAGGTAAAGCAGGGACTGGTATCAGCCCTGCTAAACAACAAAAGGCACTCGTTGAGGCCCAAAACCTCACCGCTGTGCTACAACAAATTCAACAAATGTGCTCAGTAATGAGCGCATTTGTTGCACAGATGTTTTTCCTCACTAATGTGTGATGTCCTTTTAGGAGAATCCGAGCAAGATGACGCCACCACTACCTGGCGGACACTACGTGGCAAAAAGATTGAAATAAATCTTGGTAAACTGGTGAGTATAACTAACCTTTTCCCTTACAGATGGACCAACCCACAGAAGAGACATTACATACCAACTACCTACCCACAAACCTTGCAGGCGTTAGACAATAAACCGTCTAGCACCTGTTGTCTCACCAGCTCCGTGCAGGACGAAAGTGCTAAGAAAGCACTTAGGCCTACACTTCCTCGAGCTACATAGTTCATCCTAACCAACCGATGATCCGGACGGCAATGTGTCAATTGACACTTTGCTTACCGACAGTCAATCCCAACCATAGCAACACTTACAGTTTCCTAACAGACAGATGACTACCTCCGGGGGTGACAAGCTGGCGAAGAAAGAAGACCAAGACAGAAGAGCGCCAGAAGAGGCCCTAACCAGCAGGGTCAATCAACGAGGACCCAGGGAGGTTGGCCGAAATCTTTGGCACCGCTCACATTTGTGAGCGTAAAGTAGGCTAACCCGCCCTGCACGAGGCCGGTCCAGGTCTACAGCGATGATTAGGGTAAAAGGCAATAGTTCTGCCTGGCCCTAACATCCAAGACCGCCATCAAGCCAAAGAATATTGGCACGCTTAAAAAATATCGCTTGGGTGTCATGCTTCAATATTAAGATTAGATAACCTAGATTTCACCAGCCACCAATGAAAATAATACTCTAAGTCATAAATATTCAGAATCTGTGTAACTATTGCTGGTCATTTCGATAATAAAGATTCCATAGGGGAATACTTTTTAAGTCGTATTTAAATTAGATCATTTGAAAATAATTTAAATTTACTTACTAATCATTCTTTTCCTCCATGCTCGTCACGTGTGCTATCTGACTTTAAATTTCCCGTCAATAGAATTAATAGCTTTTTCCAATTTGTATATAAGACATAGAGCGTATGTAATCAGTTAAAGAAGAAGAAATAAACTAGCATTGTTTGTTTCACACACCTTTTCCATTATCTTAGGAATTCCTACATGGTTGCTTACATAAAAAAATCCACATAGCTCGTCGAGAGACAAATATCTAACAAGATGCAGAGGGGAAGGTATGTTGTTGGCAGTAAGTAACGCATTGCTCAGCGGGACGCAAGAACACGCAGGGTACGAGCACAAGTTTGTCAATTGTCACCTGGGCCGTGTTCCTGCGAGCGCCTGTCTACTTACAGCACCACATATCACTGCACTTCCAGCCGCTGCAGGAACATCGACTTGCGTGCGAGTCAGTATGTGTAACTTACCTATCTCTACATGAATATATATCGAAAAGCAACTAACCTGTAGCCCTTGTTTTATAATTAGTATCAGTTTTTATTTTCTTATATCAAAACTACATTTGAATACAAAACTGAAACGTTGTATAATAAATTGTGATTTCTCATTCCTTCGTATTCTCCTCAGTTTCATATCTTGGTAAGACATTCAGCATAGATTGAGAAAAGGATAAAGTCAATAAGTTCTTTTAAGTTGCTTCCTGGTGTTATTTTTTAAGATCTACAGGGTGTATCATAAGTGACGCCCCATCCGCAAAATATGTGTTTATAAATGTAAAATAAGTCGAAGCAGAAAAAAAAAAATTTTAGATTTCGTCTTCATTATTGAGTTATTGTTGAAATGATTACAATTCTTTGGTTAAATGCTGAAACAATATCTGTCAACGTGAATTATAATATCTGTCAACGTGAGTTACTAATTGTGGCAATTAATTTAAAATTAACTTTAATCTAATCAAAATGGGTAGATATTATTCCAATCATGAATATATGTTGATATCATTTGATAATGCTAAAGCCGCTGTGATTCATTACGCAAAACGATTTCCCCGCGCCGTTGTCACCCAGATCATAAAGTTATTTTACGCGTAGAATAGGGGCTTCTTGAGATGGAAATTTGATCCACGGAAAAGAAGTGTGGGATGCCCAGAGGTTTTATACTACTCAAGGTGAAGAAGAAGTGCTTGTAAGCAACGGTCCTTCTATGCTGTGTTCAAGGCTGTCGATTTAATCGCACATCACACGGTTGGATGGATTCAAACATATTTTATGACTGGTTCGAAAGTACATTCATACCTTATGCTAGATGCTCTGATGGGAAAAAAGTGGTGATTGGAGACAAATTAGCTTCCCATTTCAATGATACTGTCATTCGTTTATGCGAAGAAAACAACATATCGTTTGTGTGTCTAATGGTTCATTCTACACACATTTGTCAACCTCTCGATATAGCATTTTTTAAGCCCATGAAGGTTGCATAGAGAGCTATACTGATAAACTATAAAATGAAATACGCCCGTCAAGCAGGAATATCCAAAGAAGTGTTTCCTATACCCCTAAGGGAAGCTTTGGACAAAATAGATGCAGTGCCTGCTCAATCGAATGCTGAAATTTCCAGTATTAAATGTAATTTAATCAACGGATTTGACGATACAGGCATATATCCACTGAATTCAGGCAAGGTGCTTCAGAAACTTCCTGGAGGCGAAGATCAAGCGCAAGAAGTAAATAACACGTTAACCAATTTTTTGAAAGAAAAACGTTACGGGAACATTACAGAACGAGCACTGCGTAGAAAGAAAATAACATTGGCCATTGAACCCGATACAAGTGTAGGAACTGTTGTCAGCATTAGCAGTTCGGATGAAGATGCTACAATGCAATTGTTAGATGAAAATGATGAAGTCGTCATTGTCGATGTTCAAGAGAATGATGAAGTAGAAGTAGATTATATTGAGCCATGAAAGGAACTTATGGTTCTCGATACGTTTGTGTTGGCGAAGTTTGTTTCTAGAAAGAGGAAATCAGTTTATTATAAATATGTGTGTGTGGTAAATGCCAAATTTTCTGAAAGCGAATGTATTCTTGTGGGATTACAGTCTGTGGATGAAGGTCACAAGACATTTCAGCTTGTGAAGACTCACATTTGAACTGTGCCAATTACAGGCATCATTGCAATATTACCGAAACCGACAACTAACACTGGAAATCATTTCGCGTTCCCACAAAAAGTTGATGTATTTGAATTATAAATTAAAATATAATATACCTATTCAATTTAAAATATTTTTTATTTTATTTCTCGTAAAAGAATGAGTGTTTTCTTTATTTGCAATATAAGTAGAATAAAGGTTCATTTAATGTGTTATTTTACATAGTAATTCCATTAATCGGTTCCTATGTTCTACAATTATTGTTATGCATTTTAATTCAAGCCATCAAAGTAGCCCCACTTGGAGTATAACTTTGATTACCAACATTTATTTATTTTTTGCTCAATTAAAAATTAGTATCGAAAAAATGATAAGCTTTATGCCTTTAGACATATTAAAGATTTTTTCAAGTTAATTATGTCCAAGACTTGCATATAAAATAGAAACGAAATATAAAATTGTTCAAAGATTTACAGTACTGTTGTTTCAAATCATATTTATTTGTTAATGTTTATGTTTAAGTTTTTAGTGATATACTTTTACATGGAAAACCTAATTTAAATTGGGCTGAGGATGTGTCAAAACACACGAAACGTCGATTAATTGAAACTTTGGTATTTTTCTTTCTGACAACCTTACCCCCACTATTTTAAAAAAAAAAAAAAAAAAAAAAAAAAAAAAAAAAAAAAAAAAAAAAAAAAAAAAAAAACAAAAAAACACCCCCCCCCCCCCAAACAACCCAACCCCCCACACCCCCCCACAAAAAAACAACAAAAAAAAAAAAACAAAAAAAAGCCAGGGAAAAAAAAAAAAAAAAAAAAAAAAAAAAAAAAAAAACCCAAAAAGAAAAAAAAAAAAAAAAAAAAAAAAAACAAAAAAAAAAAAAAAAAAAAAACAGACAAACGAAAAACGAAAAAAAAAAAAAAAAAGGCAAAAAACAAAAAAAACACCAAACCCCCCCCCCCCCCCGCCCCCCCCCCCCCCCCCCCCCCCCCCCCCGGGGGCAACCCGGGGGGGGGGGGGGGGGGGGCGGGGAAGGGGGGGGGGGGGGGGGGCGGGGGGGGGGGGGGGGGGGGGGGGGGGGGGGGGGGAAGGGGGGAGAAGGGGGAGGGGGGGGGGGGGAAGAGGGGAGGGGAAAAGGGGAAGGGGGGGGGGGGGGGAGGGAGAAAAGGGGGGGGGGAGGGGAAAAAAAAAAAAAAAAAAAAAAAAAAAAGAAAAGGGAAAAGGAGGAAAAGAAAAGAGAAGGGGGGGGGGCCGGGGGGCGCCGGGGCGGGGCCCCCCCCGGGGGGGGCAGAGAGGGGGGGGGGGGGGGGGGGGGGGGGGGGGGGGGGGGGGGGGGGGGGGGGGGGGGGGGGGGGGGGGGGGGGGGGGGGGGGGGCGGGGGGGGGGGGGGGGCCCCCCCCCCGGGGGGGGGGGGGGGGGGGGGGGGGGGGGGGGGGGGGGGGGGGGGGGGGGGGGGGGGGGGGGGGGGGGGGGGGGGGCGGGGGGGGGGCCGGGGGGGGGGGGGGGGGGGGGGGGGGGGGGGGGGGGGGGGGGGGGGGGGGGGGGGGGGGGGGGGGGGGGGGGGGGGGGGGGGGGGGGGGGGGGGGGGGGGGGGGGGGGGGGGGGGGGGGGGGGGGGGGGGGGGGGGG
>JANEYF010001180.1:0-122500 GCA_029963845.1 Rhamnusium bicolor | reverse complement strand
TATTGAAGAACAGTGATATGTTACAATTTTTTTTAATTTATGTTTTTTCGTAAGGATTTCAGTGCATACTTATATGTATTTAGTAAGATTACTTGAGATTTTGTTACTAAAGTTGTTTTTTACAAAGTTTTTTTTTATACCAAAGATTTGATAAAAGTAACAATGTGGTATAAATAAAAGATACGTTGACTGATTTTTATTGTTTTTGAAGTTTATTTGAATTTTATTAACAGGATTAATGTTTACGTTTATTTTTTTGAATTATCTTTTTCATTTTTTATCATTTTCAACAAAAAAATTTTATACAAACATTATTTTTGCCCCTTCCTAGAAAATTTTCTAGATGCGCCCATGTTAATTTATTCACTTTTTATAAAATTAATTACTTTTTAAAATAACTCTAATTTTTGATAGTTTTTGCTAAAATTCTATTTAAAAAAAATCGAGTAATAAACAGAAAAGTTATGAAATAATAAGTGAGGTGAAATTTCGTTTCGCCCATCCTAGGGTCGACATTTTTTTATATAAAATATTTCGAGGCGGTTTTTCAGAATTTTACAAAATTATCGGATATTATATGAACTACTTCCGTACTTCACTTCTGACTGATATTCCTGTTAAGGCACCTCATAAATAAAGCCTATATCAAGTCTAGTTAAACGAGTCTTCAAATTTCACGCTGAAGGAAATCCTTTAAACGCTCAACATTTAATTAAAATCCTCTAACCCCTTATGGTTTTTGTTATTTTAAAATACAATTAATCATATTACCGTAATTGTTTACACAACTAATTTTCTTTGTGCCAGTCCAGATTAGCAAGGCATGAGGGGAAAGGAATTCAAAGAGGGCTCATTTGTTTCTGTTAGTTACGGAGTCAAACATGGGATGCAGATTACAGGGCTTCAGCTTGTGAGGTCAAAATTAAGATACGCGATAAAAGTAAGGTATTGCAAATTGAATTTAAAAAAAGAATTAATCAGTCTGGAAATTACCGTTGGGAGCTATAATTAAGGAACAATTATGACGGAGATTAATTAATGTTGTGATTATTGCTCATTACTCATTATAAAATTAAGTATCTGATGTATTTATTTATTTTTATTTACTTTAATTCTGTTCAAATTGTCCATATGTTAATGAGGTACTATTTTCTTTTTATTGCGTGCAAATCCTTACTAAATATCGATTTGATGATGATTGATGAAACCTATATTTTATGTAGGTATAAAATCCAGTTCAAATTTATTTGTAACATAAAAAACGTTGGCGACTTTGATCTCGTTATCGCACTCAAAGATACAAAGGTGTTTAATGTTTCAAATAAGTTTGAAATAAACTTTACACTATTGGACTCAATTTTATGCAAAACCTGCATTTAATGCGACAAAAAATAAAAGATTTAGATTATTTATAGAGATAATGTATAGAAATAATAGCCTTGTATCCATATGATGTTTACGTTTAATGAGGATATGCCAAGTTTTATAGGGAAACCAATTTATATTTATAGTCGACATTTCGATTTTTAGTTAGATCATCCTCAGGACTCTGTATACAAAAAAAAAACAAAATAAGTAATTAAAGTTTAAATATCGGGAGAGAGTTGATTTTGCTGCGTCATTGCCATAAAAAAGGTGCATAAATACAGCGAATCGGATTCACAGGATCGAGACGTCACAATAAATATCATTAACTCCGTTTATGCAAGAATCTTTATCTTACAGTTTTTATTATCTTTTTCTACTACATTAAACAGTTTTTACAAAATTCCAATAAATAAATAAATAAATTTATTAATTTCAGAAAACAAAACAAAATATACAAATTAAAAATTTTACAAATAAATAATAAATACACTATAAACAAATACAAAACTACATACATAAAGCAATAAATAACAAAATCTACAAATAAAAATATAATATAAAAAAACATTAGCAAAGTATTGCTGAAGTAGTCTATTAAACAAATTCATTATAAAAATATCAAAAATTACAAAGAAAAAGTGAAAAAATAAAGAGGATAATATACACATTTTCTTCTTTTTTTATTAATTATTAATTTTAGAAAAAAAATATAAGTAATACATTTTTTAACAAATTTTGTCACTTTAAAGTAATGGATACTAAAAAAAGATAGTCATATTCCAATATAACAACATACTATTTTATACATACAATGTAAAGGTCAACAAAAAATAGAAAATGTAAAAATATAAAAATGTATATAAAAACATAATAAAAAAAAGAAAAAAAAAAACATTCCCATATTTTTTCTTTATATAAAAAAATTTCAAAAAAAAGATAAAAGCCTCTCTACATGATTCACCATATTTAATGTTTGCAACTATACGTAGTGCTTTTCTTTGTAATAAAGAAACTTTATGCACATCGGAGGATAAACCCCAATGCTCAATACTATATTTAATGGTATTATGAAAGCATCCAACATACAACTGTCTGACAATCGACTGACTGCATTGTTTAGATGAATTAAGGACAGTGCATAACATGTCTTAGCTAATCTGGAACACACATTTTGATTGTGACAAGATCATTTAAGATGGCAGTCGATTGTTAAACCCAGCACTTTACATTCGGAAGAGTAGCGTACAGTAATTGAATCATTTGGTGTTATACTACTGTCTGATATAATGTTGGACTGAGATGTCTTAAAAACTACACAAGTCGTTTTTTCCGCAATAATGCATAATCTGTTTTTCAGGTGCACAAGGTTAGTTTCTTAAATATTTCTTTGACTTGGGTTTTAACATCACAGAGATTATTATATGTTATTTATATGTTAGTATCGTCGGCATAGGACTCTATAATACTGAAGCGATGTTTAATGTAGATGAGCATATCATTAATATACACAAGGAATAAGGTTGGTCCCAAGACGGAGCCTTGTGGTAGTCCTGTATCGACCATTGTTAGATCCGATTCAGCATTATTAACAAAGACTTTCTGGTGACGACCTGACAGATATGATGCAAACCATTTATTTGTCACTCCTCTTACCCCGTATATTTCCAATTTTGATAATAGTTTCGCATAATCAACACAGTCTAATGCCTTAGAAAAGTCGATGAAAAGCCCCAAGGCAACCTGCCATTTATCCGCGTTATCTTATAAGAGCAGTATCTAGACTTTTGTGTTTGGTAAAACCATGTTGATTTTGTGAAAGAATACCGTTAACAACAAAGAAGTTCATAATTTGCGAATTAACACGATGTTCAAAAACTTTTGAGACACACGGTGAAAGACTTATACCTCAATAGTTAATTATCAATCCCGTATCCCCTTTCTTATGAAGTGGTGAAACTTTCGATATTTTTAGTTTGGTCAGGATACACTCTTTGTTATATCGAAAGATTAATAATATAGGCCAAGGGTAAAGCTATATAAGAAGATATCTTGTTTAACAGAAAATTAGATATTTCATCGGTACCCAACGAATTTAAGTTTTTGAGATGGGCAATTATGTCAAATATATCTTCCGGGATGACAGCTTTGAAAAAGTGTTCTATTACATTTAATTACAGAAGATTCTAGAAAACCTAAGTCTATGGTTTGAGTATTTGCTAAATAGTATCACTATATATTATATATCATTACCGAATTTTTTGGAAAATTATGTCGCACACATTACAAATATAATGTATTATCCAAATTCAATTTAGACGTTACAATACTCACAATATAAAACTGGGTTAATAATTTTCACAGCCCATTGAAAAATAACAGTCTTATTTCTCATTGTCTTAATCGAAAAACTAGTCAAAATTAAGTGTTTTTGAAAGAGAGTGAAAAAACGTTTATTTGTGTAAAAATCTAAATTCTGCATTATTATATTTGTATAATATGGCCATGTGACTTAGTATTTATTATATTTGTTGGTTTAGTATTAAATTTAACAATTTTTTAAAATAAATCTCCTCACATGCAAAAACAAAAACGTAGGTAAAAATAATAATGAAACATGATTATGGACAACAGCTTCAAAAACTAAAGCTTCCCAAAGGATGCTGTCGAGTTTTTATAAATATTATTTTTATTACTGATTACAAATATTTTTGATAATATGTGTAGTGATGATACAATTTCTAAAAGTACCAGTATGTTACTACTTTCAAAGAGAATGACGATAACTATGTAAAAGTTTGTATTTTTGCTTAACTTCTAGATATTTAAAATCAATTACGTCACTGCATTTCAGTGCTCTTATATAGAATATTCCACCACTATGTAAAAGGGCGTACTTTTTTCTTAAATTCTGGATATTTTAAAAAATTTGCATCACTTTCATTTAGTGCTCTATACAGAATAGTCTGCTACTATTTTGATATGCACATCAGGATACCTTTAAAGATATCAAGACTGGCTTCATGATTCTCACTTGTCTAGAGGATTATGCACCAATTAATTCTACCATAATTTATGAGGCCTACGTTTGAATCAATCCTATCTAATTAGTGGTAGGTGGTTTTAAATGAATTATTGCCCTTTAAATACAGATTAAAATCAAAGGGTTTCCACAATAACAAAGTATTATAGTTATATACATTTCTGTAATGATGCTATTCATTACCTTTAAGAGGATTTTCAGTGATAAATTGTGTTTTGTTTGAAACATGTTCAGTGAATATTTCTAGGTCTTGTTTATTTCTCTTTATAAATTTATGAATCATATTATTTTAAATATTTCGTTGTATACATTTAATTGTATCTATCATTATAAATATATTTATTTTTATTCGACGGTATTAAAAAGTGATGTTTTTCGGTTTGAATATCTGGACGAAAAGATCATCTTTTTATAACAGGTATTATTTTTTGTAATGATTGCTAGGTGACTACTTTTCCCTGCCGAAAAGTACTTTTGGAACAAAATAAATGATACCATAAACAAATGAAACAAACTGTCATGATATTCTTATTAGATTGTGTCAAAGTGACATGGACTCGATTACGATCAGATTTTTTCAATTCTCGGCTTTGCCTCGTCCGCCCATTTTTTGTAATCGTACGAAAAGCTACATTTTTCGTTCTTGTGTCATAAATAACTATTTATTGAAATATGTAAGAGTATTTAGGAATTTTCATTTAGTATCTAGCTATAATATACTACGTTTATTAGCTAAGCCATTAATTATATTTATGGTTCATATTAGGTTTTTATTAACCAAATTTTAATTAAAATATATGAGCGGTGTTTCAAGTATAGTCGTTTTCCTCGTTTTTTTTTTTTATTTAATCTCAAATAAGTTTAATGATATATTATTGGCAATCGCTTAAAGTGATTATAAATTATTCTCCGATTTTTCAACATTAATAGTTTGTCGAACTCTTAAATCAAATCCAAAAATGAAGATGGAAAAGTAATAGCCGCAACTGTGAAATTTATAAGTGCTTCAAGATATTTATATATCATTATAGATATTATGTTCTTTTGACTTAGTTGATATAAATACAATATGTGACTTTAACAGCGGAAGTAGGACCTTAAAAATTAATAATGACTACGGCTGGCTTACATTGAAGGCAATTTTAAACAAAATTGTACAGAATATTTTAGTCTCAAGTTATTCTTTAACAAATAGTTCGAAGTGAAATCCTTTATAATTACTTTTGTAAAACAAATAGAGTTTGGAAAAGTGTATTATTATAACAATTTAATAGTTTAAAAAAATTAATACCTACAGACAAGGTATTATATTTAGAATCTAACACAAAATTAATTAGTACAATGTTTTATTGTTTTGCAATAAAACTTCATTAGTGTGACGTCACTATATAGATAACCAAAATTGCTTAAAGTCAAGCCATACTTTCATTAATTCATTTACTTGCAAATATGAACCTTAAGATGAGATTTAAAGAAGTGAAGATATTATTGGTAATTAAATTTCCTTCTGTACTTTTTTCTGTGTGTATTCAAACGAAATTTTTTTACCTTTACGTATTGACACTGACTTGGTTTTTCACAAAACACGATATATTACAGTCGACATGCGTTTCGAGCAGTTTCAAATGCATGTTGGGCAACACTAGACTTAAATGTTCTGCCATATTTGAAATGAGACATATGCGCCTTGAATCTAGTATGAATTGATCGTCTAATTTGTCCAACATTTTGATTACAGCTAATTTTGTAAGTCCATGACTTTTCGTTTGTTTCAATATTATCTTTTGGATTGCCTAAAACTTGTTGTAGTTTATTTCTCGATGAATGAACCACTGTCGTACCTATATCTTTAAAAATCCTACCAATACCACGGGTAACTCGAGGATCATATGGAATCGATACAAATTTCGGATTTTCTCCTTAATTTTGAAAGATCGAGGAATTTCTAATTTTTTAAAATTATCTTTTAAAATTTCATTTTCTGTTATTTTATCTACTAAACTTACTGAATATCCCTTAATCAATGCCTTTTCTTTTTCAAACCGCTCCTTATTGAGGGGAAAGCTTAATAGGTGATGTACTAGAAAATTAAAACTCGCCATTTTGTGTTCTGCACAATGGTGAGAGTTCTTAGGGATATATCTTAAATTACTGGTATCTTTTCTATATATTTTATTTATTTTTTAATACACTGCTCAAGGTAAACCCAATTAAACAGCAGGACAAACACAAGAAAAAAAATCATTAAAAACAAAAATTTCACAGTTAAAAAAAATTAACAATATTACAATTACTTATAATAAGTGAAACAAAGATTCAATTATAGCATTTTTCAATGGAATTTATTGTGCAGTGAAATACATAAAAATTTTCACAGTTTTAGTTAGTTGTTACACATTGTGGGGAAAATTTAAGAATATTAGAATGTGGAATTGAGAGATAAAAAGTTTGCGAAATTCGGAAATTTAAATTTCTTGGCAGACAATTTGATTGTGTATGATTTTATATAGAAATACCTGTGATTGACAACCACGCCTGTTCTCAAGAGTAGTCATAGAGAATCTATTTAAGAGCTCTAGCTCTAGCTGTGGAAAACCAACAATCGGGTATACTCCATCAGATTTAAACCATAACAATTTTATAAATCGTCTTTGTACACTTTCTAGATCGTTAATGTGATTTTTGTAATAAGGGTTCCAGACTAAGGATGCGTAATATAAAATTTTTAAAGTATTAACATTCGAAACGACAAATTCTAACTTATTTTCACTATTCCTAATTAATACATCTAAAAATGACAATTGTCCAAAGTTTTCAATTCCATACGTGAATTAACCTGACGTTAACCGACTGTTTAATTTAGAAACAAAGTTGTCGATATCAATGACTTTTGTATAATACACTGCAAAAATAGCATTCACACATCTGAACCAAGTCCATTGGGAAATACTCGAATTCTTCCTTTGATTCCATTTCGAATCTGTTCATGAAAAGACTGGCAATGAAAGGTTACAAAGAGTTACCCATTGCTGTCCCTTCATATTGTTCGAAGAAACTATCATTGATTCGAACTATCATTTTTATGCAATTTTTTGATTCAAGTAAATTCTCAAGGTAGTGCTAGGTCTGTGGTATGGAAACACTTGGAAACAATGAACAATCAAAGAACATCAAAAGTTCACCTTCTTGCAACTGGCTATTTTTCTACCTTATTAATGAAATCATTGGAATTAATCACAGAGAAATTAGATGATGGTATAATTGATAAACTTTCAAACTCCTCTGTTAACCATTTTGATAGGTGGTAAGTCGGCGATCCAATTGCTGAACCAATAAAACGCACCGACTTTCCCGGTTTATGTATCTTGGGCAAGCAATACAATCGAGGTACACTTGGATTGGATAAATGTAATAAAATTATTCCTAGATTTAAGTACATTTTTCAGTTCAGTCATTTTTGGTAATGGATTTCTAGAAAGGTTTTTATAAGGACCAGTACTAATCATCTACTAACTAAAACAACAACCCTTATCAATTTTTAAGTAAATACAATCTTTTTCGTACAACCGTTTGATAATTTTTCTATCCTTTAAGATACAGATAGGCATGGCAGTGCTTCCACTGGGAAATAAACTACTACAAATTTTAGGCAATACAAAAGACAAAATTAAAGCAAACGGAAAGTAGAGAATTTACGAAGTTACCTGTAAAGACTGTAATCAAAAGTATGTTGGACTAACTATATGATCAAATCAAACTTGATTCAAGGAAAATATGGCTCATCTCAAATACGGTGGGCAGATATGTCTAGTGTTACCCAACACACGTTTGAAAACAACCATAAAATAGACAGTGGCAATTTAGGATATCTTAGAAATGTAACAAATACTAGACAGCTGAATGCATTTGAGAGTTTGGAAATTGCAAAGTATAAAAATAGTATGAATATACACATATATTTTATAGTCCGCTCTATTGGTTAGTTAGTCACGGTTCATCGAACTGTAATAATAATTTAGGTATAAATAAAAGATGTTTCGATAAGAGCGTAATATTTCAAGGTTCAATAAAACATGGTTTTCTGTAGCAAAGTATTGAAATATTTATTGAGTTATAATGTAGACATTTAGGAGTTATGTATGGAACAAAACATCTGGTAAATGGCCGCCACGGTTTTGCTGGCACATGCGTAATCTTTAGGCGAAATTTTGAATAACGGTGTTGCATACATGTGCCGGTATTTCGTTGATATAGGGTCTAATTTCGGCTTTCAATGCTTCGGTGGTCGCGGGCTTGTTGGTATAAACCTGTGACTTCAGATAACCCCACAGCCAAAAGTCCAAAGGTGTTAAATGGCAAGAGCGTGGAGGCCAATTCTGGTCACCAAACCGAGAGATGACACGACCAGGAAAAGACTCGTGCAAGACCGTCAATGTTTCACGGGCGGTATGGCAAGTGGCACCGTCCTACTGAAAGCACATGTCGTCGAGAGCAATATCTTCCAACTGAGGCACAAAAACTGGGTTATCATAGCCCAATAACGTTCGCCTGCATTACTTGCCTCGTCTTCGAAGAAAAACGGCGCAATAATTCCTCCAGACCACAATGCACACCAAACAATGACACGTATTGGATGCATTGCTTGCATTTTCTGAGTCCTAAAGGCGGCAGTTTTGCTTATGAACGAAGCCGTCGAGGTGAAACTGGGCCTCATCACTGAAAATGATTTTGTCCGCAAAATCGGCCTTAACTTCTTGTTGTTCAAGGATCCAATTGGTGAACTCTCTTCGCTATGCATGGTCTGTTGGCAGAAGTTGCTGAGACAATTGAACTTTGTAGGCATAGAGATGCAAAGCTTTAGTGAGAATATGCTGAAGAGTCGCTTTTTTAATGTCCAATAAATACATTTTTTTAATGTTTCTCGTATTAAGTTATATGCCTTAGGTGCAAGGTACACATGAAATCGTTGCCCAATTGTTTTATACATTAGTTTAGCTGACATAAGATTTTTTTATTTCTGGTATTATATACAGGTGAAATTATTCTTGTTTCTGAATATTGCATCAGTGACAAGCTTAAAAAAAATAACTGACGTGGATCCATGATTGATGACTCTCTATTCAAAGAATCGGTAGGATAGGTAGGTTCTTTGTTGTATATTATTTTAATAATTCTTTTTTGAGTTAACTCCAATTTCTTTAAATGTACAATCAAAACACCTCCCTAACCTATTACACCATATCTAATACGTGCTTCTACAAGGGCTATATATATTATTTTTAGATGTTTAATATCTAACACATGTTTTAGAAATTTTAAAAAATGAGTATGTGCTCTCAACTTGTCAGTGATGTAATTTATGTGTTTGTTCCATCTTAGGTGACAGTCGATAATTAACCCAAGGTATTTAGTATGCGGGTTAGAGAATACTGAAAGACAATTATCTTGTTCATCCTTTATTTCTGAGGATTGGAACTGCGGTAAAGAGGAATTTAGCAGCTAAAAGGTATATATTATACTGTTTTTTTCAAAGTTTGAACCATTACTTTATGTTTGCAAAATCATTTTGTACTTTTTCTCTCAAGTTGTCCCATGTGTCACTTTCATAAAAAATGGCAGTATCATCAGCAAAACTGATGATCGTACCTTCTAACCCTATCTTAAATAAATTATTAAGGTAAAGGATAAACAGAATTGGTCCAAGTATAATGCCCTGAGGTACACCATACTCAATTGTTTCAAAACATTGCTTGCTACTTGTTAGGTTACTACCCATTAATTTAAGAGCTGTACTAATTCCTATAACATCTAAACTTTCCAATAATAATATGTATATATATATATATATATATATATATATATATATATATATATATATATATATATATATATATATATATATATATATATATATAGCATAGTAATTACGTATTCAGTCGTCGACTTACTCTCTCTAAAACTAAATTGTTGTGTAGGCAAAATATTGTGTTTATCTAGAAACATCAGGACTCTGGTTTTTAATGCCATTTCAAAAATTTTAATAACGATTGTTATAAAAGAGATTGGTCTATAGTTTAAAACTGACTTTTTATCTCCACCTTTATAAATTGGTTTTACAATAGATCTAATTAAATTTAGAATTGGTGATGTTAAAGACAGAACTAAATAATAAAAGAAATTTAAAATCGCATATCTTAATAACTAATATTATTTAAAAGTAATTTAATGTACTAATTATAAAAATTTTGATAAAAAATCCATATATATGTATACATACATAGCATTTTTTAACAAGTTATATGCTGTTTCTTCTATTTATTTTGAACTGTCGATCAGGGGGAGTTCTAGCATTTCTTCTTTTATTTTTATTAGTTGTGAATTTATCCTTTTCCTCGTTTTTTGCTTCTGTGTAATGTAAGTCTTGACTATTCATAACTTCTTTGCTTTCTTTTTCTTCTTCCTGCGAATTTTCTTTATCCTTTGTGTCTTCAGCTACTGATGTAATTGATTTTATTTCCTTAAAATGTATTTTTTGCTGTTGTACATTCTTTAATGTGCATGTTTCCCTGTTCGTCACAAGCTTATTGTTTTTTACTTTCGCTAGATAGTTTTTACTTCGTGCCTCCTTTAAGTGTACTACTAACTCTTTTCTTATTGTTCTTTCCTTTAGAGTCAAGTCTTCTGCAATTGTTAATCCTGATCCTTTAAAATTTACTACTTTTTTTTTAATTCTGTTTTCTTCACATAGGAAATATATTTAAATATTTAATAAACAGTTATTTCTTACATCGTCTTTTTATTTTTGTTGCAAAATTAATTAAAAATTCCTCTATATGTTTCTATTAGAATTAGATGTTAAAAACGTATATTTGAATATTTTAGATAAATAAATGACGATATTTGTACGTTTGTAAATTTCAGTAAATAAAATTATAAATATTTCCTGCAAAATATTACATATAAAGAAAAAATAGAATTTACTTGACTTTCATCGATACATTAACTTTCAGAAAAGTAGAAAAAAACTGTGCTAATAAGTAATTGGAGTTTTTTGAAAAATACCTCTTTTTATTTATTAAATTTGCAAATTAACTAAAAATGATTCAAAAATCTAACATTTAGATAAGAAATTCAATCAAGAACTTATATTATTTCATAAGAGCGATAGACAACGAGTTATTAATGGTTTTTAAGAAATTTTTACTGTTTACTCTTAAAAAGGTAGGTGGGGGAAGTACAGGATCTTTTGATCGGTGTGTTTTTAGATACTAATTTTGACGTAAAATAATACCTACCTTCATAGGAAAACCTATTCCAAGTAAACTTTCTTTACTTTTTTCTATTTCTATTACTCTATCATTACTTTTAGGTTATGATCGAAATTAACAGATTGTGACAGAAGTTAGCAACAAGTCAAAGTTTGATAGTTATAAATTTTATTAATGAGTTAACATAAAACTGAATAAAGTATCCAAAACTATTTATACATAATACTTCATAATTTGCTCGTAATTAATAATAAATATTCTTAAATCTCATTTAAAAAATAAAAAAAAAAATTAAGAAAGCATTCATTGTTCAGCCCTGTCTATTTGGTTCATAATAACTCAATATGTAAGAAAAAAAACAAAAAAAAATGAATATTTTAATACTTTAAATAATGCATACGTCCATAACGTCCCAACCTATTTGACAGATATTTATCTACAATTCATATTTTCTTTTGTTTTCTATTGACCATTATCGAATATTTTAAACAAATCTTTTACAATTAGTTAAAGATATTTAATTTTAAATCATTTTTATACTATTACGTAACTATTTTATGTTACAAATCTTTAATTTCCGCACCATTTCCTATCTACATAATTTATGTAACGTTAAAGTGCATATTTGTTTGCATAATCAGACTTAGTGAAGTTGCTGTAAACTCAATGCTTTGAGGGAGATACGGTATTCATATCAGCAAATTCCTTAGTAGCTGCTCTTACACCATTGTTTAAATACAATTTTGTCGTTTGTTAATTAATGCCGGGAACATCAAAGTAGATGTTACTCGGTCTTATTACTTGGTCTTAGAAGAGCAAACTTAGCAGGAAAACACTATGCAAGAGAAGAGTGCAGCATACTTAACTGTTTCAGTTTGTAACAACCCCACACCCTCTGATATTGGCTGTCTATACTATTCAAATTCTACAAAACAGGGTAAGATACAAGAGGGGTACATGTAGACATTGATCGATAAATTAATTGAAGTTGGCCAGACGGAGAAAAATCCTTTCTTGAGTTAAATTAATGTAAATCACTATAAGACAAAATTAAAATGTATACCATACATAATCAAATACACAATTTGTATTAGTTAATATTAATAATTAGATTAACTGAAAAATACAATACACAATACTTATTTTCAATCACTTATCTGAGGAATGTAGATATTTGGTACTAAATCAATCTAAATCATTCATTCCTAAAAGAAATTTCCCAAACATCCTAGAGTTATGTCATTTATTATAAACGCACACTTTAGTTTTAAAAAAGTTATATTGGCGTCTTAAGAAAAACGTGAGATAAAAAAATATATCACATAAATTAGACTACCCACAAATCCATAAGCAGAAGCCTTGTGGGCACACTCTGTAACTATATCGTGGAACCATTAGTTATAAAGGAAATATTTACTAGAGTAGTACACTTGTATATGTTTGATGACAAGAAAGATCCATTTATCGTGCGCATTGTTAGAAAAATTTGGATGAGTTTGAAGAAGGGTTATTTTTTCTGCAAAAATAGTACTCCAATAAGGCAGTATTTAGACTAGAGTTGTATTGGAAAATGATTGGATATTACAGCAGTCCCCTACTTCAATAGACAGCTTATTTACTTGATATGTCACCATTGGCAGAGTTTTTGCAGAATTTTCAGCAACTATTCATCGAAGTAATAGTCACTCATCACAAAAAGGCCGAAAAGTTTAGAAATAGACTACAATATATCCGGAAATCTATTGTGCTAATTCTGATCGTTCAATGCCAGGTGAACAACATTTGCACCATAACAAAAATTTTAAGAAATGGGTTCATCCAGGGACTTGTATGTCCAATATGAATTGACATTAAAGCAAATTTACGAATCGTTTCCTATTGCAGAGGATGCGGTTAATTATTTCTGTGGTGATCTTCATTCTATATTTGATCTTTGTGGGCCCAAATTTTCTGCGTCAAATAAAAAAAGTGTCCTCTTTGTAACTATTTTATAATAAGAAATATTAAATTAAAGGATAGATATTGGCGTGCATATAAAAGAAATAATGATATTCCAGCACTTAATGAATTCAAAATATTAAGTCCTAAAATAAAATCTGATATAAATATATTTTACAGGAATTTTGTTCGAACAGCAGAAAACAAGATAAAAAAAAATAAACATTTAAAATCCCCCCCCCCAAACAAACAAAAAAAAAAAAAAAAAAAAAAATAAATCCCCTTTTCCCCAAAGGAAGAATTGGGTTTTAAATTTTAAATAAAATTTTCGGTTTAAAGTGGGGAAAAATCGAGGAAAGATTGGTTAAAAAAAAAAAAAAAAAAAAAAAAAAAAAAAAAAAAAAAAAAAAAAAAACAAAAAAAACAAAAAGAAAAAAAAAGGAAAAATAATCCTAGTAAGTTTTGGTCTTTTATAAATAACGAAAAAAGATCATCTAATATCTCAAGTTAAATGTCTTAGAATGAGCAGCAATTCTGATCTGAATAACATTCTTAACGCTTTTGTAGATTTCTTCTATAAATCTTTAAACCGGTATCCAGTACTAATATGTCAAGTGATGATTTTAACCTTACTCCAACGATCCAACTTACATGATTTTGAGACATGCGAAGTACTAGCTGTCCTAAAGAAAATCAAACCTAAAATGACAACTGATCCAGATGGCGTACCTGCATTTTTAGTGTGGAACTGTGCATATGTGCTGTCATATCCCTTAAAAATTTTATTTAATTAATATGTGCTCGATGAGCTGTAACTTACCTGATTTATGGAAACTGTAAAAAGTTTGTCCTATATACAAAAAGGGTGATAAATTTGATATAGGTAATTTTCAACCCATTTCCATTATATTATGTAATTTTTGGAAAGCATTAGAAATATTACTCCATGATTATATTTACTATCATGTTTCTATCAAGATATCTATATTTAAACATTGTTTTGTTAAAAGTCCTTCTACAGTAACAAACCTGGTTTGTGCTGCTCAGTTCATGGCTGAATGAATTGATTTGCAGACACACTGCATTAATTTAGTTACTTTGGTTTATCCAATCATTTAAGTAGCTTTTTCTTATATAACAGGACTCGATATAAAATATTTAATAGATTTAAGTCTGTTGAATATTTGGTAATATTGGGTGTCCCCCAAGGGCATCCTTGGACTCTTGTTATTCATAATTTGTAAATGACATTGTAAATAATTTAGGTGTGAATTGTCTCCTTAATGATTGTCTCCATCTTCAGAGTAACTTAGATAATGTAAACGTCTGGTGTCAGGAAAATAAATTGCCCTTAAATGTTAACATTTGTAACATCATATTACTTTTAACGAAATCAACACATATTATTTTCGATTATAATCTTAATAACATCACTCTAAATCGTCCATCGACTTTTTGAGATCATGGTGTTGTTTTCAATAATAAACTTTCTTTTGTCACACGCATAAACTCCATAGTCTTTGAAAGCTGGAAGGTCGTACGGATATATAGCTCGAAATTGTCAATATTTCATCAACGTAAGTGCAATTATATTACTGTATTTTACTTTTGCCAGATCTATGCTTGAATATACTTCTCTTATATCTTACTACAGTGAACAATATTCTAGAATCTGTTAAACATCAATTTTTTTTAATTTTTGAGGTTCAAAGCTGATGGCACCCGCCTATTGGCTTTCCTCAAAGTGAGTTTTTGGAAAACCACTCTGTGCTAAGTGTTGAAGTCAGGCGTAAATATTGTTCTCAAGTATTTTTTTTAAATTATTCACAATATCACTGACTCTCAAGATTTTTGTTTAAATTAAACTTACTTTTTATTGTGCCTAAAATAATCTCTAGAGAAAATTTAACATTCGACATCCCGACACCGCGTACAAATATACTCAAAACTTCTCCGCTAGTAATTGTAATGCAGTCGACATCCATTTAGATATATATTTAATAACAGCCTTAGTGACATAAAAATATTGCATTTCAAGTAATAACTTGTTTTTCCTTATGACATATTATATAGATTACCATTATGTTTTTTCTCTCTGTCTATGGTCTTTTAATTATTTTTTGCAGTAGGTATATATTTGTTTTTTTTGCCTACTCCCTTGTTCTGTAATTGGGTTATCTACCTAATTAACAGTGTATCTCAAAAATAAATAAATAAATAAAAAAATAAAAAATAATTAAACAAAATTCGCACCATCGTATAGAGATCGTAAATGAAACATTTATTTATATCTGCATACTCCACTTACTGAAAAAGTACCAAATCTAGAAAAAACATTACTTTGCATTTTCAAAGTGTAAAGTTAATTGAGAAAAAATGACCCTGTGGTGTAATTACACAACATCGCGTACGTCGTATGTTACCACTGTTGCGGCAATATATTATTTGATGAATGTCCCCGACCACAAATGTTACCATGGCTCGATTACATGCCTAATTAATATTCTCCTAATTTGTATTTAATCCTTTAAGGGTTCAGTTGCGCGTCTTTTAATTAATTGTTGATGTTCACATCAGCAATGAAGAATCTGAGACCACGCTTTAATATAAAAATATGCAAATCTCTATTTTTAAACGTAAAATATTTTTAAAAAGGGATAAAATGGAAATATAAAAACAACATTAACTGCTAATTATTATTTTCTATACTTTTACAAACAAATTGTCACAAATAAGTGTAACATATATCTTTTTAAACAACTACTTTCCCAACTATTTGCAATTTTCAGCAAATACTTATTTATTTATTCATATTGGGATTTTTGAGTTTGAACATTGTTTAACCACGGCAAAATTTTGAGTTTTCAGTAAATTTTGATATATTTGTTCTCACAAATTCAAGAGAAACGCCAGTTTGATTTTATGTTTCGATTTGAGTTATCACTATGAAAATAAGTCCAGTGAGTTCAAATCCGGCAATCAAGCAGACCATCTTGTTGGAGCTCATCGGTCTATTGATAGCTCTTGATATATTGTGGCGAGAAGTTCATGAAGCTACCTATTGTAATGAAATGGTAAAATTCAGCCTATTGGAAAGTTATGTCCATTTTGAACTCTCCCCAACTAACTATTAAATGTTCAAGGTATAAATTTCTAGAGAAATGTTCCTTAATGAATAGTGGTCCCACAATATGGTTAGCTTACCTATTATTTTCTATTATAAATTAATTTTTTGTAGGGGATTGGGTAATAGCCTTGACCGAAAACATGTGAATTTTTATTACTCCAATAGCCGCACTATCCCCATATTGACAATGCCAATCGGTAACGGTAACTTGGGTTTCTTACGATCCTTCCTCTCATATTTCACAGAACTAAGTTTGCCTGTCTGAATCATCTTAAGTTAATTCCTGTAAAATGTGTCATTTTTAAGAATTAAATGTATTCTTTTTTAGCACCTTCTTGACAATAATTGGACATTCACTGCATGTTGCAGCTGCATATGAGCTTGTCTGTTAATAATATATAATATCAATTTGCTTTTCCTCCAGTAGTTAGGAATCTCCTCTCTACATCAGCCAAATAGAAATTTTAACAATTTTTGTACAACGTTTTTTTCTGTCTAATGACCCAACAGTAACGTCACTATGTAGATAACCAACAATATTTATATACAATATCTTATATAAACTGACAGATTGCGACAGAAACGAGCGATAAGTCAAGGTTTGGTAGTTATAAATTTCATTGGAAAATTAAAATACTAAAAGTTGTGAAAATAGTTTAAAATTATACACGCATAAAACTGCATAATTTATTCATAATAGTCATAATCGATAACAGAGGATGAAATGGCTACTTTGATCTCAGACAAACTTATATAAATCAATGAAAACATCTAAACCTTGTCTTTGCATTTTCATTGATTTGACCACCATTTCGTCACCGTTAACACAAATTACTTCTAAACACTTTAGAGATATCGGTACAAATCTAATGGAATGTTACCTTACATATTGAGGTACTCGTATAATGATTGATGACGTAACAGTCAGTGTTCCTCAGGGAACCATGTTTGGGCGTGTTTTGTTTAATATTTATATAAATCATCTTTTTAATGTAAGTAAATAAATGCTAAAATTATTAGTTTTACCGACGACAGGGTTATAACGCATCAGGAAAAATCATGGTAACAACTTTAAAAACATGGTAGAAAACGACTTTGTGAATATAGTCAAGTGGTTTAATGCCGCAGATTCTTGTTTATCTATTACGGGAAATCTTATTTTGTACCATTCACATGCTATAAATACAAACTTCCGACATCCTAAATTTCAGTGTAAATCAAGATAACTTTAAAACAATTAACCAAACTAACATAAAATACTTGGGCATTATAACCATCTTCTATGGGATCATCAAATCGATCATATAAACAAGTTGAAGTCACTGTCTCACCAATTGAACGTCATCCCTGAGTATATGAATGATAAATATAATCAAGTCCAGAGTCTCCAAATAGTTTTATTGCTTTTCGTTTCTGTGTCTTCTCTGCGGATTCGTTAAATGACTTACATGGTCTCCCTCGTGGGTTTTCAGATAAGGACGTCGATTGTTCTTGTCTTCTTGGAATGGTACAAAAAATTGGCCATCTAACCATTTCTCGTTGCTGCGTAAGAACACATCCCTTTTTCTTCCGGCATTATTCCAGCGTATCTTAAATTCGGGCAATAAGTGTTTCTGAATTATGATGATAACACATTGCAACTGCTCTTCAGAAAGATCGAAATGCTCCTTAACATACCGTTCTGCTATTTATATATGTTTTTCATGCTCTATAAAAGCGTCATATATGTTACGTTTAGTAATTTTGAAATTGTTCATTGTTTACTGTCGTAGGTACAGCTGACAGCGGCAAATTATTGATTACTATTAATTAATGCTGCTTGTATACATTAATAATAACCTAAAATTTTAACAAACCCAAGTTTATATAATTTTATCCTAAGGACAATGGTACCCGCAGAATACACATCCCGTGTATAGGTGAAGAAAAAAATATTTTCTCTTTGGTTTATTTTTTCATGGCCAAAAAAATTTTTTTCAAATTATGTCGTTAACCATTTTTATCGATATACCACTTTGTTTAATAAGTTCAACAATTACAAATATTTATTTGATTTTATCTAACCGCAAGTCACTCGAAAACATATATATTGTCAAACGTGGAATATGGTGGTGCTACTAAAAAAAATCAGATTGGACCGTCCCGATATACGATTTCTAAAATCCAGCCATTCAGTGAAATGCTATTATGCTCTGATTTGTTGCAATTCCATAATGTATAAGCTTTCTTTATAACGCCGTATTTTGCAAATTGATAATTCTTACGGAACGAGTATTGCAGATTTTTAAGTGTTCGTCGCGCGCGCTTCTTTGTATATTTTGTTGATTTGCAAGAGAAGCGCAAAAAAATCCGCAAGATTTTTTTTTGGATGCTATATAGGATCGTTTTAGTTTCCAGATGGTGAAAAAAAACTTACCCGAGCGAACCCTGATAACAGTTAAAATTTTTCTTGAATTTGAGAAAGTCATTCCAGTAACATGAAACCTTTATCATTTTTTTTATTGTAGTAAGGGATAAGCAATATACAATTTTTTTTTTTTGTTTTTAATACTAGAAGAACTGCTCTTTAAAATGGTGTATAACACATTGCACTTTATTTAATTTTTAAGCACGAAATTGTTTATTTAAAATAAGCATCAAAACAACACTTATCTAAATCTCTCCATATTCCTACTTTTGAAATCTACTAACTGAACCCAGTCAACATTTAAATAAATTACCGAACCGAATTATAACAAGTTTGATGTATTAGTTATAAGAAAATATGAAGTTTGTATTCCTTATTCGGTTTTTGATTTTTTGGTATTTTTGAGACGGTGCCTCCACCATCGGCCCATAGTGCATCGCCTCGTTCTGGTAATCAAACCAGTTTTGTTAAATATGCCATAATCAAACTTTAGAGTTTATCTGTTGAATTTAATATGTCTAATCCCAATCTATTATATATTCAAAATAAATTATGTGACTATTTTCCCTGGAGAAACAGATATAGATTATTTGAAATAAAAAATAAAAAAATATATACGCTGAAATAATGTGGACAATAGCAATATTTTTAAATAATTTAACCGGTTCAAATATACTCGAAACTTCACTTGCCAGTCACTTTCACAAAGTAGAACAGGGAATTAACCCCGATCTTATAAATAACCCCTTGTTGAGCCAAGAGTTCGGAACGAAAAAGAAAAGATAAAAGCGCCGAGCGCCTTGGAAATTTGTCTGAATCAAAGATAACTATTTTATGTTGGGAAACTTTTGCGAGGCTATCATTTTGTTTCGCTGGCTGTGAATGTGAAGAATGGGCGAGGTTGTAACAAAGGAGGCCAACAATAAGGGTAATGAAAGCTCAGGAAATCACTGGGTATTGTCGAAGATAATCATGTAATTGCTGGCCTTATACAGCAACTGTCAAGCTCTCGCGATCAATCCTTGTCGCTGGCTGCCGCTCGTCGGTTCTCGGTAAGTAATTAAGAAGGGACATCACATTCGTAAATATTTTGAGCTATATGAGATATTAAAGGGCCCTATGATTGATGTACGTAATGTCGAGCCTGGTGTGTTTCTCTGATTGTCATTCTAATAAACCAAAATAAATTTAATAAAATATACCTTCTAATTTAGAATAATTTGCCAAAAATTATGTGTTTATTTTCCTGATTATATCGTAAATGGAAAATGAGACTGTGAATATTTAATAAAAACATAAACAAAATGATGCTGTTCCGCAGGTATAATCCTGGCATAGGAACTAATAGCACAAGGAAATAAAATTGCGAACTAAATCACAAGATTAAAATGAGGAAATATAAATACTTAAAATTTAATATACTTGTTTTTTTACTACGATTTTTGTTTTGTTTAAATCAGTTTGTAATAGAATTATTACTGGAACAACATTTTGCAAAATCACTGAAGTAATACTAGTGTATTATTATCGAAAATTAAATTCATTCGATTATGAAAAACATATGGTTTCCTAAATACAATATATTTTGTTTCTAAACAACGAATTTTCGGTAATCCCCCAGTGGCGGCTGGTGAAATTTAGGCTATGTCATATCTCAGTATTGGAGCATGGACCCAAGCGATACTTAAAGGCAACTATCAGACTAAATGAGGAAGTTTTTGCAGAAAAAAAGCTTATTTGCGAAAAAAGTTGGAAAAATTGGCCCCTATTTTTAAACGATTTTAAAATATTTGTGAAACATTTTTTTTCAGAATCAGGTGGCAAATAAAGTTCACATTTTAAATTTCATCGAAAAATATTGGTTTTCATAAAGTTACACCGTTTTGAAGTTTGCAAAGTGAAAAAATGAATCTAAAATAAAATTTCAAAACGGTGTAACTTTATAGAAAACCAATATTTTTCGATGAAATTTGAAACGTGAACTTATATTTTCCACCTGATTCTGAAAAAAAATGTTTTACAAATATTTTACAAATCGTTTAAAAAATAAGGGGTCAAATTCAATTTTTTTCAAATTTCAAGCGCACCAACACTTCCTCTTTAGTCCTGATAGTTACGCCTTTAAGTACCTTGGGTCCCATGCTCCATACTGAGATATGACATAGCCTAAATTTCACCAGGACTAATTAAATGAATACATTTGTTAAGATTATTTCTTGAAAAAAAAATTTAAATTACGGTTAAACAAGATCACATGAAATATAAACATGAAGACAGACTTATACTCAATCATCAGCCGAAATACAAAAACGAAAATATATGGATCACTTAACTAGGTGAAACAAAATTTTGTGTTTTAAAAATAAACTATTCAGTTTAGAAAAATACATTTAAATGCATGACACTATGAAGCGTTGGCGACTGGTTTACTGTGATTGCGCTACTGCCTAAATTGCTAGTCTACTAGATTGGAAGTGTCCAAATTATCTGTTGGAATGCCGCGCTGTTTATCAGGAACTTTTACGATATGGTCTACATTAGATCGTCTTTCAAATTTTTATATACAACTAGTATAGTAGGGGAAATCGTTTCAGCGACGGGACGTGCGGGGTAAGACGCGATATGAGGGCGAGTATTAGCATTACTGTTCTTGACAATGCGAAATACCATTCGAGACAACTGTATAAAGTTCGTAGCAAAAGTTCTACTAAGTTGGAGTTACAAATTTTTTAATGGAACATGAGGAAAATTATAATAACACACAACCCTTGAAAGTCCTGTAAACGAAAAATTATGAGAGGAAGTATATTATAGACACTGTGGCAGAACGATATGGCCACAGAGTGTTGAGATTACCGCCATATTCCTGTATTTTCAACCCAATTGAATTAATTTGGTGCAAATTGAAGAAAAATGTCAAAGAAGGATTCGAAATTCGATAAGAAAGTCGTACAGTTAATTCAAAATGAAGTGTCGAAAATTAGCAAGGAAGACTGGGAAGAAAGAATTAGGAAAGTAATTACAATTGAGGATGATTATTTAAAAATTGCTGAATGTCATTTAAATGGTAGAAATAAATTTATTATAAATTTGAACGAGGATAGTAGTTCATCAGAAAATGAATAAGAGGGTAAGAAGGGCGACGATTCAGAGGAAGAAGCCATGTGAGGTAAGGTAAAGTGAAGTGATGTGAAGTGAAGAAGTGAATTTTGTGATATCAACTGTATTATTTATTGCCGTTTTTGTGCTTTCGTAGTTCAGTGCTTGAGAAATATTTTTTCAGGATGTTATTATTCATTAATATTATTTTTTTCTATTTTGACAAAAATACGTCTTTCTGTTTTTATTATAGTAAAAATAACTTTACTGTTAAAATTTATTTTTGTTTTATTTATTGAGAAAAACATTTGTTTCTGTTATATTTTTTTGTTTTTATTTTGTTATTAAAGGTTTCTTGTTACTTTTTAAATAATTTCTTTATTCTATACCTTTATATCCTTTCCTAGCAAGAAATGCTCATATCTCCTTGGCGGTTCTTGCTGGCTAGTAACCATAACCAATATTTTAAATTCAATACTTTTGTTTCAAGTTAATACTTTTTTCTATAATTGTTAAATTGTTGCTAGTCGAACTGAGCACAAAAATCTACATTGAAAAAGTAAACGAGCGAGCAATACAGATAAATGCGGCTCTGCGTTCTGAAGCGTCTTACCCCACAAGTTCCGTCACTAAAGCGATTTGTCGTACTATAATAATAACTAGTAACGTATCATTTGTAAGGGACTAAAAGATATTTTTTCAATAAATGGGTGTTTCTAGGTGGTTGTGACATCATAACTGGAACGCGGACAAAATTTCAAGTATATATTCACACTGGCTATGAAGCATCATTTAGAATAATAAACAGAGTAGCTCAAAACGATTCATCTAATTTCAAATGAGCATAATTTCGTACATATCAACTGTATTTTAACTTGGCATATACGAAATCTCCGAGTATTAGAAGGCACCGCGAGATTGTTCCTCTGTCGCTATTGCTCCGCGCCAGAGGGGCTGTGTGAAAATGCAAGGTGTAGAGATGGGCAATACTTTTTCTTTTCAAGGAATCGTATCATACTGACTCTGTAATACAATAGATTCTTACCAAATCATTCGTGTGTTTCGTACCATTACATCATCTGCCGTGCCATGGTGAGATTTGGCCTACAGTACAAATCGTATCGAAAATCGATACGATTTATCATGACCACGGTCGTACTGTATTATTTCGATACGATAGTATGATTAGTACAATACAATAACACGATACGAAATTGGAATCAGTAAACTTCGAATCGTGTCTTTGTCTTTCAGCACTGCCTCAACCTCGAGTAATTTCTATTTGGGTCTTACTATGTTAGTACGAATACGAAACTGGCAAAGATTCGTACCATACGATTCATCGGAAAGAGGCGTATCATTTATACGAATCATACAAATACGACACATCTCTAGCAAGGTGGGACGGTTATTGGCATTTGAATGTTCGCCGTTCCATCAACGAAGTGTTCTTTCATCGTTGGGTTGGTCGCAATAGACCTAGTGCTTTACGGCCCCTTAGATCACCAGATCTTATGTCGTGCAACTTTTAGTTTTGGGGGTGCGCTAACGAATAAACCATCCCACTTTGCATTTTCTTATTTCTATTAAATTAAAAGTGTATTTCACACTCCAAAGACGCATTCTAAGCATTAATAACAAATTTAAAGATGGGCAAGAGGTGTTTAATTGTCTCTATGAAATAAAATTCATCCAATTTATATACATAATCTCATTTTAAGTATGTCCAGAATATGTAGAGCGGTAATACAGCATATAATAAGTCACACTACATAACAGGTTGTTGTCATGGCTTGCTTTAATTTATTATAAATTATTTTCAATTTATTGTTATGATGTATTTGTTAAGAGTTGTTTTTTTTTCATTTACACTTTGTATATTTTGTTCAAAACGTTGTCATTAAAATAAAATTAAATACAATCTACATGTTTACTTGCAAATGAATATCCTTAGATTCTCTTGAGTGATGCATTTACGTAAGTATATAGAATTTCAACATTAAACCAATCAATACTGATAGAAACAATATTTAACAATTGAAAGAATAGATAGGTAATTTATTTTAAAAAAATACACTTTCTAATATTTGATAGAGTTCACTCAGCACTGTAATGTATTTATAATTGCATTTTGTTGTGTTCTCATTTCGTTGTTAAGAAAAATAAGTACATAAATTGTTTGATTGTTTAAGATTGACGCTATTTAAAAGCACTCATAAAACAGAGTAAGGATATACGAAGCACCTGTTATATGAGCGTGACTAAAAGTAAAAGCAACACTGACTGGTGATTGATTTGAGCCGTTAGTCATGGCCAGCGAAACAGACAGGCCTATCTGCAAGTTTGTATCTACTTTTTTGTTTGCTTTTAACTTCAAATTACTTAACTTAATTTCTATTTTCAAATGTATTTCATTTAAAGCTACTTTTTACATAAACGTAGTTCAAACATAACAAAATTTCAACGAAGTTACCATATCAACTAATCAGCAAACCGATTTAAAAAAGTAATAGAGGGCCTTTTATCGCTTTTTCCTTTATAAGTAAAATTGCTGCTAGTAAATCATTGACTTTAATTTTAATTTTAATATAGCGGATGGTGTAATTAAGACCTATGATTCTGTCCCATATGAAATGTTTAAGGACCTGTCACTTCTTACGACTCGATCAGGAATTCACTGTCCTTAGATTCACAGACACTGACAAATAATCCTTTAATTATCAGCTCACAAAAATCGAGTTTTTAATTTTTCTGTTATTTAAGGATTTACTGTATTATAAGCCAGTTTATTGTTGAATGATTTCTATATTAATCATGATGCCATTATCAATAAGTATGAGTTTAAGTCCAAGTTTGTTTTCCTGTGAAAGAATGATAAGAATACAAACAACTGTTACAGTTAAAAACATCACCCCTTCACTTTTTATTGGCTAATACTACAAAACACACAACGAATATAATATTGCAGTGGATTTGTTCATAAACGTAAAATGCATTTAATACAATAAGAACATTTTTCAGAACAGAGGTGCATAGTCTACAGGACATAATCGTTTTGAATTTATTTGTCTAGTTGTAAAACACAAATGTTATAATTATACAACAAGATAGATTGCCTTATTTTAGTTCTTGTTCCTGATCTATTCCATCCTAGATCCAATTCCTTAGCTACGCTACGCTGATGAGGGGCAATAACTCCGAAACACGTGTCCGTAGCTACATAATTGTTTCTTTTTGGGGAATATGGCACTAGACCTTCTTTGTTTTGTGTTATAATTATAACTTACAATAAGTAAAGCCCATTTTCAAGACGTTTTTTCCTCTTTTGGGCAGAGTGCAACTTCATTTTAGAGGCTGTTCTATATGCGCAATTTAACTAGAGAAACATTTAGAAAAGCTATAAAATAATGTTACTTTATTTAAAAAAATCAGCTGCATCTGGGCAGTTAAATATGACGTTAAAAAATGTAGGAATTGACGCTGAACAATATAACGGGTGATTACAAAGTAAGGAATATATTTCAACTTATTATATATTCTTAACAAATCAAATTAATAACAAACAGTAAATGGAATCTAGTTGCTTACATAATGGGATTTCTGATGGCAAACACTAGTTACCGCAAATGCTCGATATGACCTCCATTTTGTTGTTGTAAAATTACCAATCGTTCCTCCAAATTGTATACAGCACTATTCAACATTTCTGGTTGAATTGCACGAATTTGCTCTCTAATACTGTCCTTTAATTTCTCCAGCGTTGTTGGCCGTGTTCTAAACACCAAATTTTTTTAAAGAACCCCACAGCCAGTAAGCCACTGGGTTAATATCAGGTGATCTTGGTGGCCATGAATTTACAAAATGTCTGCTTATAACACGATCTTTGAAAAATCGCAGTTAACAATTCTTTAACTGGTCGGTAAGTGTGCGGAGGTGCTCCATCCTGCATAAAAATCATATTTTCAACTCCTGCTCGTTTTGCAACTGTGGAATTGCATAATCCCTTAACATTTGCAGGTATCGTTCACCAGTAACAGTTAGAGATACGACCTCCCCATTCTGTATTTCCTCGAAAAAGTATGGACCAATGATGAAATTAGCTGTGAAACCGCACCAAACGGTGACTTTTTTGTCATGAAGGCCTTGCTGAATGATTTCATGTGGATTTTCTGTTGACCATATTCGACAGTTTTGAATATTAGTTCCACCGTTAAGAGAGAAATGGGCTTCATCTGTCCATAAAATAGGGGATAACCATTCGGGTTCAATTTCCATCTGAGCCAATACGTGTAATGAAAAATCGTACCTGAGAGCAAAATCTGCGTCCTTTAATTCAAACAGCATAGCAGTTGCAGTTTATAGGGATACATTTTTAGGATTTTCCGTAAAATTTTCCAAACCGTGGTGTATGGCATTTGTAATCATTTTGATATCGCATTCACACTACTGATTGCTAGCGGATTAGTATTGGCTACGTTTTGATTTTCCTGAAGAACTTCTGCAACTTGGACATCACTAATCCTAGGTCTTCCTGACCTCGGAAGGTCTTTTACAGACCCTGTTCTTTCAAATTTGCTAATCAAATTACGTTACGACTTCATTTTGCACGGCCCTGCTCTCAAACCCATTTTCGTACGAAATCTTCGTAATCCAGTAATGTAATTTTTACCGCCTTCATAATAACATTGCACTAAGCCAATTCTTGTTTGCATATCCATATTGAAATTGTTACAATTTACGTTACGCGAGTTTTATTTTGAGAACAATTCTCTAAATTACGATTATTTCGTTTGACACTTGTATCAATAGTTGTCACGACAATTCTTTTGTTTTCCATAGATACACTAAAATCAATTATTGAAGCAACTAGATTCTGTTTACTTTCTGCTACTAGCATAATTTCTTAAAACTGTATAAGAATTTAAAATAGACCCCATACTTTATGATAACCCCATACTTCATCAAAATCACATCCACACAAATCTTTCCATTGAAATATTAAGACAAATTTATTAACAGTTCTTTAATATAAATGAATTTTAATCGTAAAAAGTACTATGAAATAATTAGTTTTTGTTTTAATTTTTTTGTAAATAAATTACAGTGAAAAAATAAAACTTACTAATCTAGCAGGTGGGGATAGTTCGATGCGACTTTCATCTCATTATCATTATCTTAATCCCTTCAAGAATTTCTAATTGATATATGTTTAAGATAAGACCATCTTTTGATAAAAGTACCGTTGTTTAACTGGAACATCATTTGTACATTTACGATCTACGGTATTTCAACAATGCGGTACTAGGTCGTACTAATACGCATAAAATAGACAAATATTTTATGTAACTACAGACCACTTTTACAGAAATTATTCTTGAGTCACTTTGGTAAGCACTGTAAATAGTATGGTATGTCTGATTTATAGTAATGAAATGTAAAACTTAATAAAGGTGCTCATAAAACATCACGGGTATTCTCTGCGAGATACAGCTATAGTCACGTTATTGTTTATAAGGATAGACATGAAGAATTATTATATCACACCGATCGTAAAGACTTTTAAATCTAGTTTGTATTTTTTTGGATGATTTTTTGTTGAAAATTATGCAAATCATTGTGGATGCATGTAATTTATAGGTAGATAAATATCGGTGACAATAAATCTGACCTCAAAGTTATTTACTGATTGATTTAAATTTATTTACGGCAAAATTAAAAATAAAAGGGTATAGAAAAATATGTAACGTGTCGGGATTTTTATTAATGGTTAAAAAAATATTGTATATCACCGTACTTTTCTTTTCGCTGATAACTAGAGCTCGGACGGAGGTATCGGTTCCCAGTGACGGCTTTTATGCAGATATAATATTATGTTGTAAACACCTACTGAAACTTTCCCAAACAACAGAAAAGCAGAAATTTATACAACATGATAAGGTGAATTTTATTGCTTTTAAAATGTTAACATCTAAATCAGTTTTATCGAAAAACGTACAATTTAAATAAAAATCTAATAGATTATTTTACAATTGTATAGTTGATTTCAATAAAAACTGGTACACTTTCTTTTAGCTATGCAAATCATTGGTTCTTTGATTGATATTAATAAACTTACAAATGTCACTTTGACGTTAATCAGTGGCGTCATTATTAAAAATGGTTCGACATCTAACAGATATTCAAAAATTTCGAATTGTTTCTAAAATTGAAGATGGTTGGTCCATAAGAAGACTTGCTGCTGAATACAATGTGAGTAAAACCACGATAATGAGTGTTAAAAAGCAATGGGAAACCAACCAAACGGTATCCCGTAAGGTTGGTTCCGGTAGGCCCAGAAAGAGCAATAATCAAGAAGATGAAAATCTTATAAATTACCTAATAGAAAACCCTTTTCAGACTGCAGTAAATGCAATATCAGAGACAAATTTCCCTGCTTCGGTATCTACTGCTTGCAGAAGAATAAAACTACAAAGCGACTTGAAGAGTTGTTCAGCGGCTAAAAAATACAAATTTTCAGAAGAAAAGAAGCAGGGTAGGATTATTTTTGCACTCAACTATATAATCAATGATGAAAACTTCTGGGGACAAGTTGTCTTTTCTGACGAAAAGGTTTTTAAATCCTGTAACGATGGACATGTTCGCGTATATAGGCCTCCTTCCACTAGATACGACGAAAAATATACTTTCGATCCACAAATATCTGGAAGGTTTTCAGTCAATGTCTGGGCTTGGATGAGCCTAAATGCGTTAGGTGTGTGTTGGAACAGTGGTGGTCATCTCAATTCCATTAAATATATTGAAATATTAGACAATATTATGTTGCCGTCAGTAATAGAGGTGTTTCCAGAAAATAGTTTTATTTTCCAACAAGACAACTGCTCCATACATACGGCCCATCGTGTCAGGCAATGGTTTCTTAATAAAAACATAGAGTTGTTACCGTGGTCATCTAAAAGTCCGGATTTAAATCCAATTGAAAATGTATGGGGACTAATGGTGAAACATATAAGAAAATTAAATAACCATCCAAATAATGCCCAAGAATTGGAAGGGATAGTTGAAGACGCTTGGGAGAACTTGTCGCAAGAAGTTGACCTTGCAAGAAATCTGATTTTGTCCATGCCTGCAAGACTTCAGGCAGTTTTAGACGCTAATGGAGCAATGACAAAATATTAGTTAATTCTGTATTACGTGATTGAAGTTCATTTATTTTATTTTTTTTATAGTATTTTTATGTTCAGTTTGTATTGTTTACATTTTTTTTAATCTCAAGTGGTATTTTTGTGTTCTTATTTTAAAAATAGAATTATCATTATTCAGTTAGTATTTTAATTACAACCATTAGTAGAATTATCCGTAACAAATATTATTTGTTTAAACAATAATATGGCAGGCTTGAAAATGTTTTGAAAAAGTTATTTTCTAATTATTTTTTAAAATTCCATTTGAATAAAATAAAAGAGAAAGGTTTAATAAGTTTAAGAACACAAAGAAAACCGATCTCCTCCAAAAAACCAGGTCCGGGGTAAATCACCTCTTCTCCACCCCCCTCTCGACATGCCTGGCCAGCCCTATTTACAGACATATGCACACAACTAAACTATTAAGATTTTCGATTACAAGAGTTGTACCAGTTTTTTTTTGAAATCAAGTGTACTATACTGTGGTAATTCTAGAAATTTACGTAGATTCCTGCGCACTGTGGATGAACTGAGAATAACGGAAACAGGGAGTTTGGAGCAGTTTGTCAGTACATTGCAGAACATCGAGTAGTATGTAACAGCAGTGCAAAATTGTATTGAAACGATTGGTCTTTTTAAAATGTTTCATTGAAAATCTTCACAAGCTACAGTAAATCTGTGGATTGGCGTTATCTTGAATTACAATTTGACCGTAATCGAAACTATATAATAAGACAAAATATTTTTCAGAGGAGTGTGACAATAGTAAACGGAAAATTTATTCTGAGCTTCTCACAATATCAATGTATTTTCAACGAGAGGTACCGATGTTTAAAAAAAAATTAGAACAGATATTAGTAATATACTTTTATTCTAGTAGGTAACTCTCTCCCAACACCTCCAATTTTTCCGAGTGAGTTTTATAATAAATCTTTATCAACTTTGGATATTACCTCGAACGTTACGGAATTCGCTTAAAGAATTACAAGGTAAGATATTTTGTGTCACATGCATGAATATATTTACATGCTGATACATAACCTGTAGCAAATCCTGATTTTGACATCATCAGTACCTAAATTCCGTGCTCTACTGATAACCCAATAATATATTTACAAGATCGGTAATATAGCGGTTCAAACATTTCTATGTGTCCAAAAAGGCATATGTGTTTTTCAACAAAATTTTTTAGATACTAAAAAAAATTTGTTTTTCTGTGGGTTCTCTTAACTATTGTAGTAAACCAAAACGTTGGTTTTTACGCCTATTTGATTAAATAGTGGGTGAAAATGTACATTTTAAGCTGAAGCTGTTTAGGTCTTATAGTATTTATGAATTTTTGCATAAAATATTACTTTTAATTGAAGAAATGTATCAAAAATAAATAAGGACAAGATATAATTTACTTTAGGAATTTATTTTTATTTCTCTGAAATTATCACAATGAAAAAAAAGACCGCGAAAAAGAAATTGTGACAAAAAAACATTTAAGTGTATATACACCACTACTGCGAATTACAGATGCTCAGCGGCGGCTCATACTTGAAATTATACGCCTTATTTGGTCTTGGTCAATTGTATCCCTGAATATCCTCAACCGTTGTTCAATCTTTCTGAGGTGGGTGTTGAAGGCTTCTCAGTTATATACCAATAGACTAGTAGAAACAGATCAAAAAAATAAAAAGCAAAAAAAGTTTACCTTGAATAGTTTTCTCTACTTAAATAGGTATTATTTTATGTCAAATTATATATCCAAAAACATCCTGAGTAGAAGGTTCTGGGTTCCTCCTCCCATCATCCTATTTAGGGGTAAAAAGTGATATTTTCTTAAAAACCATTTATAACTCGTCAATCAATCAGAAAAACATTAAGACAAAAGATTTCTAAATTGATTTTAATATAATTATAATAATTTAAAACACATTTTTCCAAAATTTTCGGTTATTTGTATTAACACTCTAAACGTGTTTACCACCAACTTCAAAGCTGGCATGATAGATCTTTTCTTCTCCAAGATTGGGGATGAGATGGGACAAACAATGGTTTAATTCCTACACTCTTCAGAAGATATTCTAAAAATCATTGCTTACAAGTGCTCAAAAGATTGTGGACCATTGTGGTTACAGAAAGGATGGACTGCGTTGTCTATAATATGGGGAATATGTACTGGAAAATATTGTGAAAATAGCAACGACCTAAATAAATTTGATGTTGATGTTAAATATCGGTTTGAATTTATTAAATAAATGACGATATTCGTACATTTTTATCACACCTTACGAGGCTTCAACCTTTTAGCTATTGTAGCATTTTCCATGTATTGTTAATCCAAAAATTAGTCCTAATCTTCTGAATAATAACATTCATATTGAAGAAGAGCCCGAGACGAACATAGAATAGGTAAGAAGGGCCTCCGATTCTCTACCTTTGCAATTAAATTTGACGCCGAATACCATTTTTTTCCCAGGAATCTGTGAAAAAACAAATAATTAAACCTCCACTGTCCCAAATTTAATATAAGCAAAGTGATAATACCCTGTATCTCTTTAGTTTTAATGAAATTCACTTATTCGAATCATTCCGCATACAAGAATTTATTTAATAATCATTCGACATATTTGTACTAGTTATCGATGTATATTATTGATTAATATGTAATGATATAAACGAAATTCCTGTGGCCGCCCGTATTTTGCATGAATGCTCTCCACAAACGATCGTTAAAGTTAGTTTACTCGGAAAAACAATTATGTGGTTAACAAGTGTATTTTTGGCAATGGTAAATATTTGAAATAGTTGAAAAGGGAACAATAACAAGTGTGGAACAAATTAAAATGACTTAGTGGTTTCTAAACGAATATAATTTACGATTTACTGAGTATATTTGGGAGCTTTATAACGTATCACCGTGACTTTCCTACAAATAAACGGACAATAAAGTTTAAGCCGAAACAAAAGAAACGTTTTACGACAAACTAAACAAACATGTTTTCTAAAAATACCAATACACTCCCCTCAACTTCTGGCGGTTCTATGTCGTGTCTATTGTTACGCACTGTCACTTCTCAAGTTGTCTAAAACACAATTAACTGAAAGTTCAGTAAATATAATAAATATTTCAGTGACTTGTATATTTAGACAGAACACAATAGTAACCGGCAACTTTTAAACAAACTATTTACAGAATAGACATCTAAATGATGGTGTTTTGAAAAACACTTAATTAGATGAAAATTTAATATCTGTTTCTTCGCTTAAAATATCACACGAAATGGCCCATTATTACACACTGAAATAGAAAATACAACATACAACTGTATCATAAATTATGTGCGCCTGCAATAGCTGAACATATTTAAATGAACTATTTAAAAGAGAAATGTTTCCAAATAAGGAGAACACATTTTGACCATATGAGGTGAAACTTACCCAGATAGACACATGTGCATATGAGCAAATATTTTTGGGTCTGTATTTCCCGACATTCTCACCTGTCACTATTAGCATATCCCCACTTCACCATGTTATTTCTCCAATTAAATACCCTGTTCTAAGGCGATTTAAGATTCTCCTGGTATAGGCGAAAGCTGGTATCAAGTTCTTCCCTGGACCTAAACTTTGCGCTCGCAGACACTCTCTCCCCCATAAAGATTCATGACGGATCGGTGTGGCTTTCTAAACAGAGCTATTCCTGGATTTGAGACGAGGAAAGGCGATGCGGTGATTATACATAGGATGTCTTTCATCTGTCATCTGCTTCTTTCTCTCTATTTCACCAGCCACTCTGCATCTGATATCTACTTGTAGTGGTACCAGCTAGACGGTAGATCTTCTGAACTGGTGTCGGTTTCAAGCAACCTGTTATAATGCGCGAGATTCTTTCAGGGCAGCATCCACATGGATGATATGACTATGAGAATATGCGTCCCCCACTGGTGCTGCATAGTTTCTTACGGTTTAAGGGCAGACGAACGCAGTACCCCCGGTTGGGCTCCCCATGTCGAGATTGTCAGCATACGGACGATACTCTTTCTTGTGCTGATTTCCACTATTAGCTCTTGACAATGTTAGGGACGAAAGATAGGGTACGGTTCAGCTTGACTTCCAAGTACTTTTTGTTGATGCAGTTTTCAAGGCTCACGCCTCTCCACACTATGTCGAGGCTTCTTACGAAAATGAAAGGCACAATCTTGGGTTTGCTTCAAGTAATTTTCTTCGTAGTGTTTTGCTAGGTGTTCTGGGATTGCAGTAAGTTTCCTCTTTATCTCTTCGAAACTTCCTCATTGAGCGGCGACAGCAGTATCGTTCGCATAGACGAAGCGTCTTACTTCCAGATGGTTTGATTGATTGTTTGTATAATATGTTTTCAAGCATAGGGGACAATACACTTCCTTATGGTAAGCCGTTCTTTTGATCTCCCCACTGGCTTTTCTGCTATTGCAGGGTTAGAGAGAACCTTATGTTTTGAACCATGCACTTGACGATACTTGTGAGTCGGAAATTCTTGGTGAGTTGATAGAGTTTAACAAGTAGTCGTTGTTAGTGATTAACGGTATGGTACGCGGCAAGTGAACAAAGCTACTCCAGTTACAATTTTTTTTCTCGTAGTCATCAATGTGTTGTGTGAGATTCAGAATATGATTGCAGCATAGTGACATTAAAACGAATGGATTCGCTCTCACACCACAAAAAGAATTAATAACTGTCTTGTATGGTTTTATTGGAATATGCTGTTCCCTTTCACACACTAGGCTTAAAAGAAATATAAAACTGTGGGTTTGAAATGTCTGTAACATGATATGCTCTAAAGATCCCATTTCCATTACAAATTTCTTTCCGATTTTGATGTCTTTATTGGATGACCTATCCATGACACAGTTTTTCGAAAGAGATATAAAACTATGCGTCCGTGTATCTGTGACGTATGTATGCGTAAAAAACCCTACTCCATGACAAATTCGTGGTTAGCAAACATTTTCAGACTAGAATTTCAGCTTCTCTCGTGGCGTCGATGATTGGCCTTGGTACCTAATGGAATCAAATCAAAGAGGGCCTACGTGTTCTCAAGCAAACAAATTTGTGATGTATCTTTGAAAATTATTTTGACCTTTAATGTAAATATTTTTGACGTCGATGAACAGTCTTTCCAAATACCGCTCGTATTCACGAACGGTATTTGGATAGACTGTTCATCAACGTCAAAAAAAATTAACATTAAAGGTCAAAGAGATTGTATTCACAATAAATTTTGATTTCAAAACCTTTAATCTGACTGCCTCTTAACGAATTTACAAAATTACTAAGAATTGGCTATTTTTATTTCGGATATATTTTGTCTGTTGGCAGTTGGCAGTGAATTGATAATTGATTTCAAAACAGTTATCATTTGTGAGGTTCGTATGACAATAAATAAAAACGAATCGAGAGTTAAATAAATTAGCTACTTTTACGTCTATAAAGTAAAACAATACAAATTCCAGATTATGTGAGGCTCGAAAATAAACACCGTTTTTTCTAATATTTCTAATACCTTGCAGCAGTTTCATTTAAAAAGTTCTAAGAAAAAATAAATAAAATAATATAAATTTAATTAGTAGCTATGCTATTTAGATATTACATGACATTTGAAAGTTAATAGTGACAAATAAAAAACAGCAGAAAGGGTATTTCATTAGTTCAAAGACTGCCACTTTTGTATAAAAAAGTTATGTGCTGACTACAAAAGACATTTGTGATATTAAAACAACAAATGAATTATTTGGAATCAGCAGCGCCTGAGTGTGGTTACTGCATCCAATTGAAATAATCTTAGTAAGTGAGTTTTACTGTAAATATATTTAAAAAAGAGCAAGTACATATCCATCTTTCATCTAGGCCATAAAATCTGGCCGCAGGGTAGTACGCACATCGTACTCCTTGGACATTGGTTACGGTTTGCATGCAATGCGAGGTCCACTCACCTCGAATTAATTTCCAGTGATCTTAGTGTCGGTTGGGCGCAGAGTCATTGTGTCTTGTAATATATGAGCCGGCCTCGGGAATTAATAGTTGCGAGATTCCGCAAGCGTTTACTGCCGGGCGCATCAGATTAGAGACATTAACGGACTTGGACCCGGCATTAATTTCACTGTTTATGGAGAACAGGAGACACTTGTTAGCGGCTGAATGCCTGAACCGTGAAGGTACCGAGTCCATGGGGCTTGGATGGAAGGACTCAAATTCCTTTGTGACTGAAAAAAATCAGATATGCTGAACTCAATTTTTATGTACTCGCCACACAACCGCGTTTAAATATCACATTTACTGTAATTAATTTTGATAATGTGACAATGTGGCCCATGTGTTTAATGAGAACATGAATAAAATGTATATTAAGACATTGCCGAATACTTATTTGACTAACATTTTAAAATTTTTAATTGTAACACTTTAACGATGAAGTTGAAGAGCCTACAATTGAAGATGTAAGATATGCAATAAATATATTAAAATATAATTAATCCCCCGGTAGTGATAGATTAACTAAACACCGGATATAAAACTGTTTCAAATATACTTTGCAATTGTATCCGCGAACACATCGAAGAATGCCTAGGGAAAATATCAATGTCGATTAAGGTCAGAATCATCGAGAAACAAATTAAATTATTATCCTACACCTTCGGTTAAAATAAGTATCAGAAAAGCATATATGTATCACTTTTTTTACTGATTTTAAAACTGCCTATTGTGTTAACATTTGTCTTAACACATTTAATGCACTAGCAGAGGTTGTTGAAATCATATGTATGGATGATTATCCATTCCTAGTCTTTGCAATTCACCAGGTAAAAAGTTTTGAGGCATGTTAACATGCTGCTCTGAATTTACAAATATTGTTTTTCCATCTTCTTCAAGAAAGTAAGGGCCAAGAATTCTAAGCAGATACACCGCACCAAACTCTAACTTTTTCTGAGTAATGTGGTTTTTTAATTATTTGTTGTGATTGGTCGGATGCCCAATATCTACAGTTTTTCTTGCTAACGTTTCCTGATAAATAAAATTGTGCTTCATCAGTTATAATGTGACTGTTTAAGATATCGGCATTTTCGTCAATCATGTTGCAAAATTGAGTACTAGTCTCTAGTATTGCTTGAAAATCTGCTGACAAGAGCTTTTGCACAATTTGAATGTTGTAAAGATGCATTCCAAGATCATTATGAAGGATTTGTCTAAGACTGCGATTGTCTAATTGCATCGCCTGTGTGTGTTTGATTGCAGAGCGCCTTGGACTTTGTATAGCTAAGCGCACTATTTCACTGATTTCGGAAATGCAAACTGTTCTTCTGCGAATCCTGGGATTCGATTTAACGATACAATTGTTTTGAAAATGCTGGTACCAGTTCAAAATCGTGTTTCGTGATGGAATTCTTCCACGCCTAGGCACAGTAAATTGAAGGCGAAATCGTCTCGTAACTTCCGTGATTGATTCAGTTTTAATGTATGCATTAACGCAAAACACGATATTGCGCAAGCCAGTGAACTATTGTTAACTTCTTTTTTTGAATTTTATAAACACCTTGATGACAATAATGTTTTTGAACTGTTATAATGTAACCAGAGACAAAGTGAAGCCTCCCTAGATAAATTTCATATTGCTTTATTGTGCTTCTAGCAACAAACAAATTAAGCATGGCCTACTGCAACATAGTGCGATTTTATCGGTATATCCACATACTTCAAAATACTGCATCATGCTTTTTTATATTGTCTTTCTTGCATATGTTTGTTAAGTATTAAGCACAAAGTAATATTTTAAAATGTGTCAGTAATAAATGCTGTACACTGTACAATCTGCATAAGATTATATAGGACCATAAACAAGTTGCAAATTTCAAAAGAGTTTGTAGAGATTACAACAATTACAACTATGTTTAAAGTAGAGTGACACTTCAAGAAAGTTTTGAAGCATTTGAAGCCTATGGTAAGCAGATGCGCTGGAGTATCTCATTTTTAACATATAATTGGAATACTGCATGGTCAAAAAGGCATGAACAGATAATAGTGGAACAATCTTCTACAAATCTATACAACTATTAGTTTATGCGGATGACCTGAACATAATGTCTATAACAGTAGGATAGCAACAATAACATTTAATGACGTTATTAGTGAGACAAAGACCATACACCTACAAGTCAATGAAGAAGAGACCAAAGTGCTGACATTAACATCACACATGAAATAGAAATGTTGGGTCAAAATTATTAAATAGTTAAAGGCTTTTCAAAACGAGCATCAATTCCAGGAATAATTAATCAAAAGAAATTAATCGAAGACTTACAATAGCAAATAAATACAGGTGTGGTATGTTAAATAGAATCTAAGACACCATAGATTGGCATGATAGTCGAGTGAGTAAAGCGCTTATAGCTATTTACTCGGCACCGAATATCGATGGTTCGAATCCATCCCGGAGCAAGTTCACCAGGTAAAAATTTTTGAGGCATGTTAACATGCTGCTCTGAATTTTCAAATATTGTTTGTCCATCTTCTTCAAGAAAGTAGGGGCTGAGAATTATAAAAGCAGATACACCGCACCAATACACAGTAATGTGGTTTTTTAATTATTTGTTGTGATTGGTCGGATGCCCAATATCTACAGTTTCTCTTGCTAACGTTTCCTGATAAATAAAATTGTGCTTCATCAGATAATGAGATTGTTTAAGATATTGGCATTTTCATCAATCGTGTTGTAAAATTGAGTACTAATCTCTAGTATTGCTTGAAAATCTGCTGACAAAGGCTTTTGCACAATTTGAATTTTGTAAGGATGCATTCGAAGATCATTATGAAGGATTTGTCTGAGACTGCGATTGTCTAACTGCATCGCCTGTGTGTGTTTGATTGCAGAGCGCCTTGGACTTTGTATAGCAAAGTGCAGTCTTTCAAGGACTTCGGGAGGGCAGACTGTTCTTCCGCGAATCCTGGGATTCGATTTAACGATACCGTTGTTTTGAAAATGCTGATACCAGTTCAAAATCGTGTTTCGTGATGGAATTCTTCCACGTCTAGGCACATTAAATTGAAGGCGAAATCCTCTCTGAACTTCCATGATTGATTCAGCAAATAAATGCAGGTGTGGTATGTTAAATAGAATCTAAGACACCATAGATTGGCATGATAGTCGAGTGAGTAAAGCGCTTATAGCTATTTACTCGGCACCGAATATCGATGGTTCGAATCCATCCCGGAGCAAGTTGGAAATATTATTTGTAATTTCTTTCGGATTAAGATGGAAGAGAATTGTCGATGCCCTAGATATGGTTCGGAATCCACAATAAATTATAGGGCCTCACCTCTCTTTACTCAACACAAAATCCTAGGATTTTCTGGAAATTATTTCGGTGACTTGAGAGGCGTTTAAGGAAACATAGACTGTTCTGGATCACCTAAGTTAGAATGTATTATAAGATATTACATATTCTCGTATTACCTTATGAATCAGAAGCATGGGGTGTCAGTAATCTGATAAACAGCCTTTGAAATAAAAATGCTCCAGAGAATATTCTATGAGCTATGAGCCACACGTTATATGTACTTTACCATAGAATTAGTATAGGTAGGGATCTAGTGACAACAATAAATAAAATTTAAAAACACAACGCAATTTCTAATAGAGTTGTATAAAACAGGTTACAACAAGTACATAATTAACATAATGTGTATAACATAATTAAATAATTAAAGTGCATACCTATAGCTTCCTAAACAGTAACCCTGTATATTTTATTCGTCACAATTCACATTAAACCATTTTTCCAAAAACCTAAATTTTTCCAATGAACCAACTTTGACAATCTAGATGTATGTACTTTGATAACAATGTATATCTTGGAGTATATCTATTATTACAACAGACTTTCGCTTTCTTGGCACTCATCCCCAGGTAATTTTAATGGTTTCAAGTTAAATTGACTATTTTGATATTTGGTTAGAAATGATAGATGTTTATTTATTCTGGGTACCATTTGCAACCAGAAAATAAAAATATTAAGCCTTGATTCAACAATTAAATAATAGCAATAACTTAACTGTCCAAAGCATAGCTATTATTTATTTAATTTACAATAAAACAATACAAATAAAACTCAAATCGCTAAAACCAATTACTTAAATCACTTGTAGTACATAAAATCCAACACCTTTGGTGCTCTTAAACATCCTTCACATCAAATGTCCGTATCTAATGCATTAAAATTATATGCGGCTCTAAAATATCTAATATGCATTGAAACTCACAGAAAAGAATGTAAAACATTTTTATAACTATTCCATGCATGGATGTGGAAATGCTGCCTTCAATTTATTGTGATTATAAACAACGGCAACAACGGTGGGTGATCAACAGCGGCTATAAGCAAGCCACGATAATTAAATGTTGTATGTAAAAGCTCATCCAGTACGTGATAATGTCCGCTGCTCATGTTGCGCAAGCGATTGTCTATTAAATCATCGGAACAAAATAGAAATAAAATGCCCATATGATGACCGATGGTGGGAAAAACTAGTATGTTATATTCTCAGTATAAGAGAAGGAACGGATAGTCTATGCTAATGATTAAAGCTAAATGTCTAGTGTTGTTTGCATGCCCGAATTCACTTATAAATGCAATTATTACATACGCTTTATAATTATGATTTTATTTTTTCTTATCAAGTTAAGACTTTCTGCAATAACGACTCATACTGTTTTAACTAAGGGCGAGGGGACAATAGAAGATGTTCTCCCAATTCGAGTTTCGTCATTCATATTTCGCTTATCTTAAGAAATATACAGAGTGATTCCGAAATAAACTGAAGAAGAAACCCTAGTACCTGAGTGGGTACATAAACAATTTTCTTACATTCAAATAAATAAAGTAATGAAAGTGCCTTTAAAACTCCCCAGTTACCGATCGCGATGCCCCTAATAACAGCAAATAACCGCATTATTTGTCAAATAAGTAAGCGACCATATTTTACGGAATCCATACCTACAGAACAACAAAAAAAGTTTGCATGTTTCTGAATAATGTTATAACGTAATAATTTTAACGTATGTGTACCGATATCCACTGCTCTCATTTTAAGGCGATGTTTTAATTAAGACACTTCTAACAATTAATCAGTATCAATTCATCTTAGTAGAGGGATTCTCAGAAAGAAATGAAAGACTTCTGTTCGTTAATTGCACAAATCAGTTAAACCATCAGAACTCAAATTGGAATTAAAACAAAATTCTCACTTTAGAGAATAATCTAGCGTGATTAAAACTGAATTTTAATCATGTCCAGATGATGCCAACTTGTTTGGCGAAACGCGCATTCAATGCATTGGTGTTTCGTGGAAAACTAACAGTTATTTGCCTAATTCTTTTTTACTTACGCGTGGTAACAACGAATATAATTTATTTTTAAAATTATGAGAAATATAAGTGGATATCTATCAATTATCTATATTTAGAAAGAGATAGCAATAAATCACTCACGATAACCGACCATCGGTGTACTAATGTTTCTCTTCACATTCATTGAAATTGTACCGAAAAATTAATAATATATAGCTGCTAGAAAGGGCTTGATCTTAAAAGTAGATTCGAAATAAATTATTTGGCATTATGAATATTTGGCAAGGTACAAGGTATATTTTTTTATTATAAAATTCGGATCCGTTAAAATATTCGAATAAAAAATTAAAATGGGGGTTGTTCATTTCATCCATTTTACCGATAAGGGATGATTGAAAAATTATTCTCTGGAAGCGTTCCTGTTAGTACAAAATACCAAAATAAATTTTTTTTATCTTTTTTTCAAATTTGAGAAAAAAATTAAAAACCGAATTAGTCTCCATCTTGAAGAGACGTAACTCTTTAATGAAGCGTTTCCGGATATATCTCCATAGGTGCTCTTTTTTTCTTATTTTGAGGCCCTGAATTCATATTTTAAGTTTGTCTCGTTAATCCTGAAACACACTGTATAATGAGCTTTTATTCCTCTTTGTCTTTTCCAAACAGAGTATACTACAGAAATATCAAAATTAATCGTAAATAATATTGTATTATTTGAGGTGCATTATACATCTAGTGTGTCATATATAGCTAATATATTTACTTTGACATGCATTAATTGCCTCATACATATTCTATTCATTATAAATCTAAATTTTCAAATAGATACCACATCATAAATTTGCTTCCACTTATCCCGTTACTCGGCAAATCTGGAGCTTAAGATGTATCACATACTTTTTTAAGGAGAGCATCTAAATCAAACTTAAACAAATTAATACTGGACTGCTGTGGCTACCAAATTTTAAACTGTCTGTCTCGTTTTGTCCTAAAATTGGTATTAATTGCACAATGATCCATTAAGTTGTGGAGTACCTTATGACCATATTTTTAATTGCCTGTCCAATAACGAACCAGACAAAAAAACAAATGGGTAAATTCCCGTCTGTCTATCTGTACGTACCTTGTATCCGTATGTGTATATACACACAGTGTGGAAATTTATGAAAAACAAATTTCAGTATGTGTTAGATCCATCAATTTAAATTTAAACACATAGAAAACGAAAATGAGTATCGAGGAATTTTTTTATCTATGAATATGATCTTATGATACAAGTTTTAAATCATTAAGAAGTGAGTGAGGCTAATTTATTTAATTTTCAATTATTAAATAAAGCAAGAGGATTACGACTTTGGTACTTTGTATTTAGATATTACTTTTTTATTAACACGCTTTTATTAGCTTCACTTGTATGTTTGTTTGTTTGTTTGTTTGTAACCGACTCTTTGGACTCGATTTTGACCCACTTTAAACGGACAGATTTAATTGAAACTTTATACACTTACGAAGAACCGGTAACAATACAATAATTTGATAAGTTTATATCATTATCCTGATCAGGATCGCCAGTCCTTTCCTCACGTATCCTCTGCGTGAGAGCAAGAGGCTTAATATTGTAAGTATATTCCGTGATTCTCAGTTCGGTCGTTGGCCGAGCGGGTCTTAGTCGGCGCGAAACGACGGACTCCTCGGGCGTGAGTTCAAATCCCATGGCTGAAATAAAAAAATATTTTTTTTTCAGAAATATCTGTTGGATCGTAATATGTTATAATATCAGCATCAATAAGCAATATAAATATAGTTTAAAAAAACTACAAAACACGCTTTCATAGCACATCAAACTAAAAAGTGAAAAATAAATATAGTTTAAAAAAACTAAAAAACACGCTTTTAAAGCACATCAAACTAAAAAGTGAAAAATAATTATTAATATAAACTGAAAACAATAATGAACGAAAAATACTAGTATTATTGTGAAAAAAGCGTGGGGCGCTTTGTGCCATATTTTTCGTATATCGAGTAACCCACACTTTTCTCACAATAATACTAGTATTTTTTCGTTCATTATTGTTTTCAGTTTATATTAATAATTATTTTTCACTTTTTTAGTTTGATGTGCTTTAAAAAGCGTGTTTTTTAGTTTTTTTAAACTATATTTATTTTTTTAGTATTTATTTACCGTTTGTAAATTAATCTCTATTGGAATACCTTGATATATTAATTTTTCTTACAACTTTATTAATAAAGTTCATTCTGTTGGAACATCTTTCCATTTATTACATTTCGATTAACACTGGTAGATCCTCCTCGTTGATAGTGCGTGTACATACTTCGCACTGATGAATAAAAAGAAACCGGTCTGCGAATGGTATGGTATGAATGGCATTTATTTGGTAAAAATCTTTTGGGCAATCTAAATTAAAGCCTAATCAGTTCTCTTTATAAGATACAAGTTTTATAAATCATAAAGACGTGTGTGTGGCTACTTTATTTAGTTTTAATTTAAATAAAGCGAGAAGATTTCGACTTTGGTATTTTGTATTTGGGTATTACTTTTTACTATTTATTTACTATTTATAAATTAATCTCTATTGGAATACCTTGATATTTTAATTTTTCTTATACAACGTCATCAAAAAGTCGACTGCGACCTTCTGGCAATTGCGCCGAGCGGTAGGTAGGAACTGGGGCCTCAACCCACGGATCCTACACTGGCTGTACACGGCGGTCATCAGACCTAGGCTCCAATATGGATCCGTGGTCTGGTGGCCGAGCGTGGACAGAGCGATTACGTCCCAAAAGCTGGCAAAAGTCCAGAGACTAGCCTGCCTAGGGATCACTGGTGCAATGAGGACGACACCGACAGTTGCTCTGGAGGTTCTGCTAGGCCTGCCAACGTTTCCCTCGTGGATAAAGAGGAGGCTACGGCGGCCTATCTGAGAATGCGGGATTCTGGGAGCTGGCAGTGTTCAGGCAGAGCTGAAGGTCACGCAGCAATTGCTGGACTGACGGAGAGGGAAATCCCTCTCTCTGTCCTGAAGGTGAGAGAAGCGAAAGATCAGCTTAGGTTGGAAAGGAATTACACTCTCACTCTTCCTAGTAGGGAGGAGTGGAATGAAGGAAGAATTGACTTCCACCCGGACTCTCTGGTGTGTTACACAGACGGATCTCGGCTGGCCACTAGTCCGTCTTCCGAGGCGGGAATATATCTGGAAGGCAAAGAAGTACAGGAGAGCTTTGCTCTAGGCTCGCACACCACTGCACGGTCTTCCAGGCAGAGGTTTACGCCATCCTAGCGGTGGCAGGTAGGGCTGAGTTTAGGAATGGGGCGGAACAGATAATATACATCTGCTCCGACAGCCAGGCTGCTCTAAAGGCGGTGTGTGGGGATGCCCTAGAAGAGCTGGCCAGGCATAAACAAGTGCGACTGGTATGGGTCCCGGGACATATGGGAGTTCCAGGCAACGAGAAGGCCTATGAATTGGCTAGACTCGGAGCCGAGGAACCCTGTCACGGGCCTGAGCCTATGTTAGGTATTTCAAGAAGGCAGGTCACAACGGCCCTCGATGAGTGGGCTCACGAGACACTGAGGACGCACTGGAGGACCAACAGGGCCTGCAGGCAAACCCGAGATTTTGTGACGGGGCCGAACAAATCGAAATCGGTCTGGTTGCTGGGACGGAGTCGTAAAACTCTGAATCTCTTAACCGGTGTTCTGACAGGCCACTGCAGACTTTGGAGGCATCTATCATTGATAGGTATTGAGGAAGACCCTACATGTCCAAGATGCAGGAGTGATCCACTTCCTGGGACAATGTGAAGCGTTTGGGCGCCTGAGACACAGTATCTTCGGTTCTGAGGCGCTTCTAAGGGAGGAGATGAGCTCCCTCGCAATGAGTGACATCCTGACCTTCATCAGAAGGTCGGGAAGAATCGATGAGGGAGCAAGAGAAGCACATGGCTGAGGGGACAGCTGGGGGTTGGTAAAAAGGGCCCGGCTGTGGCCTACTTGCCAGGCGTCAGCCTCCCCCCACCATTACCATTACCATTAATTTTTCTTATAACTTTATCAGTAAAGTTCATTCTGCTGGAACATCCTTCCAATTTATTACCTTTCGATTAATGCTGGTAGATCCTCCTCGTTGATATTGCGTGTACATACTTCGCACTGACAAATAAAAAGAAACCGGACTGCGAATGGTATAGTATGGATGGCATTTATTTAATAAAAATCTTTTGGACAATCTAAATTAAAGCCTAATCAGTTCTCTATAGTCTATATAAGATACAAGTTTTATAAATCATCAAGAAGTGTGTGTGGCTATTTTATTTAGTTTTCATTTAAATAAAGCGAGAAGATTTTGATTTTGGTATTTTGTATTTGGGTATTACTTTTTAGTATTTATTTACTATTTATAAATGAATCTCACATATCTATTGGAATACCTTGATATTTTAATTTTTATTATCCCTTTATTAGTAAACATTTTTAAGTTGGTAGATGAACATATATTTATTTTTATTTATGATGTCCTTTCCAATTTCATTTATCGTCTAAAATTTGTTTGCATGAGGGCGCTAATAAGATTGGGCGCAGCCTTGGTTAATCATTTATAATAATAATAAACACGAAAGCTTCTGTTAGTTTAAAATCACTGAGTACAAAAATAAATAGTTGAACTACATTTTCAGTTAAATGAAATGGATAATTTAGGAAAATAAAAAGGGCGTTCGGAAGTTTAGCGAAAATACTTCCGGCTATTAGGGTTAAACAGACAAGAGAGGCATATATACCTTTAATGGCTAATGATGCATGGCTCACCATAAGAGAGCTCAGCGGGGTCGACTAACACGGTCTTTTCTGGACAACCAATCTTCTGACTCACACAATGATTATTAATTTAAATGAAAAAAGTGGTCCTGATGATAGGTTCGTTAAACGCTACGTTTTCGAGTACTTTTTAATATATTAGAAAATTATTCCAGTCTTATGTAATAAGGAGTTTGGACTAAAATATTTAAATACGTGCTTTGAATGTAGCCGATCTCCTGGGTCCACGTAGTTTTTTTACTATAGTCTTACATTTTTTCGTTTATTAAGAAATTTGTTTTTCATAAGCAGAAGATGACATTCATAAGGATAACAATAAAGTGAATACATTAGTAAAGAAATAGGCAAATGGAAATTATAAATGTGACTTTTTATTTCGTAGGCACATGTCCAGTTCAGTGTAACTGATAAATATGTTAAAAACTAAATTCCCATCGGTTTATTTATGGTGGCCGATGTCGACAACATGTACGACACATCAGGAGGCATATTTAAAACAACTTTTGAAGTACGATTTCGTAGGTACCAAAATTAATTGTAATGGGCATTTACCACAACTTTTTTTATTTAGTTCTTGTATAGTATTTGATTTGAATTTTTTTTGAGCCCCATGAAGAAAAAAATATAAAAGTTTTGGTATCTTTAGTTTTATAATATCATCCGTCTATTTCACATTAGAGCACAAACAAACAATGGTAGAAAAGACAGTCTTGTCCTGCTGCCAGTTTTATTTATTTATTGAATGTGTGATTTGTTAACTCATGTATACCACTGAAAATATAGAAAATGAAGTAAATACAAGACGTATGCAAGAATATATTAAAAAATAATAACTGATATAACTGAAGAGCCAACTCTTCCTCGAGACAGTCGCGTGTCTTATCACCTACTCATTCTCCTGCTGCTTCTTCAATACCTACAAATTCGGTGAACTTCTCCTAGTACCAAGTTTTCCAATTATTCCCAATTTGCACAAAATCCTTGGGTGTTCTATATTTCACAAAATTTCACAAAATCTCACATCATTCAAACTTAACCTTAAAGTTTTCAAATTCGTAAACTTTCGGGGCCATTGAACATAGTTTTTTTAAAACCACTTGAAAAACTCTTGCATCAAACAACATCCAGTTAACTACCAGTAAATGTCTTCATATTCTCGGAGGGGTGATTTTCGGATGTTTTCGTAGAATTTGATCAACTCTGTCAAGCAACTCTGCTAACAAAAATAATGACTCCATTGTGTCATAAAAATTTAGTGAAGCATTAAAAAGTTACCAACGGAAGAAATATATTCCTTGGAAATTTTTTTCTGAAAAATAATGTCCCTTAAGTGTCCATCCTCGTCCTCTTCACAGAGTCTTGTTCTGATCACGACATTTTCCATAACAACTGACGTCAATGATTCCATGATATGTCCAGCCTTTGCAGACAATGGTAACATGTGGTTTCAACATGATAAGGCCACATGTCACACTGTCAGGTGTTGTTCTTTTGATGACTGTTTTTCGCAACAGAGAAAATTGTTGGAATTACGGCAAACTGGAACATGCGATAGCCCGATTAAACTGCGCCGGATTTCTTTCTGAAAAAAAGAGTATTCAAAACTAAGAACACACCCTAGAGGTAATGAAAAATATCATCAGAAATGAAATTTAGGCAATATCAATAGAGACTTTGACGTCTGTTATGGAAAATATCGTGGCAAAACTCTGTGAAGAAGAAGGTGGACACTTACTTAAAGGATGCTATTTTTTTACAAATAAATAACAAAAATGTTTTAATCCCAAATGGGTAAGCGAATTTTGGCCCATTCTATATATTACAATATAACAGGATTATTTCTCTAATTTTTGTTTGTACATAATTGTTTTAGTTTTGATGTAAAAGATCAAATTTAATCATTAGTTTAAATCTACTTCGCATTTTTTAGCTATTTTTTTTTATAAGATCTTTAAGTTTTTATTGTTTAATTATGAAAAGAATTATTACAGTAATACAAACTAATCCGAATAAATAATCTGCAAAAGTTGTTTTCATCCAGTATAAAACACATTTAGTGATGGCAGTAAATAAATACACAACTTGGGAAAATTTATGTACCCCAATCGTATTACATAAAGTTTATGCGATTGTTGGGTCTGTTTGATGTAAGTAGGTACAAAGAGCCCGACTGGAGACGCTGATCGTCCGGTTCATCAGGGACCACTAATCGTAGAATGACAACATGCTATCAAACTTTAACGGGTTGGGGGAGCGAATCCATCATCATCTCAGTAATATAGCAAGATCGTTTTTCCTTGGAGCTTTGAAATATGCATGACTTTAAGGGGTCAGAAATATTGTTGTCGTCTCTTCCAATGCACAAATGCACGCGAATGAAACATGCCAGAGATACTGAGAAATTAGTAAGCTGTCAACAGAATTTTATGCGAATAAAAATAGAATGACATTTTCAGCTGATTTATACAGTGTGGAGAGAAGATGGAGTGAATTCCACATCTATTTTAATGAAATGAAAAAACATTGATGCATATCCATCTATTTTCTTGCACTTTTTATTAGTCCATTTTTTGTATTATAATACTGAGTTACGACTTCACAGGCCTCCTGTTATTAGTGATTCATATACTTTAAGCTGAATAACACGAAGCTATGTAAACAGTGCAAAATTAAAGACAACGGAATGTCTTGTACAATTTTTGCAAAAGTGTATTACTGCGCAGAACATTGTTAATGTTCAGGTGCCATCGGAAATATCACTAAGATAAAAATATTTATCACAGAGCGTGAGAGTATTAAACAAAAAAAATTATTCTGAACTGAATGACAAATATGCCTGAATTACCGTGTATGAAACCACCAATGATTGCGGCTCGAAGGTGACAAATATTTTAGGGGGTGTATTAATATTGGTAATATAATTTTCCTTCTTTGGATATTAAGCCTCTTATTAAATAAACCTCTGCACCAAAAAGGTTAATCAGAGGTTGGTTTTTAAAAAAAAAATGTTTTTGCCTATCCAAGAATGTCACACCTGAAAAATTTTATCCTGAAAATTAAACAAATTGACAATTCGGAATACTTTTGATTTTCAAAATTAGAGAAGAATTTCTTTGATGAAAGTTTATCTTTTTTAGCAATGTCAACTATGAGAGTTTCTGTTTATATATTTCATAAACTGGAGCCAAAATTTCCTGTTCTAACCTTAAGCAAATAGCTTACTTTTACAGCCAATCACCAAATAGAAAATTTTATTCAACTAATCAGCATTAATTTTCAGTAAACATGTTTCAATACTTCGTAAGGCAAAAATACACCTAATTCTTTTTGGCGCAGATGTTTAACAATTTTTTTAAATAATTTATTGGACAGTGGCTTAATATCCAAAGAAGGTGAGAAGAAACATTATAGAATGCCACAAATATACTTTGTTGTTTAAATCTTTGCGTGTGTATCAAATTAGTTACGACCTGTGACCGCCGCAATGCATTTATAGGATAAGCAAATATAATATACGTATGTCTAGGCAGGCTAAGATATCAGACCGATAAGTAAATAGTTGGTGGAACAAAGATACGATTATGAACCTATGTCTCAGCTTCATTCTCCAGCTTTGTTTCGAGGTGTAATGGACTGTATGGGGCTGGGTTCTTTTCAATAACTGCACTTCTTCGTGGTTTAAACAATATAATGTAGACAAATAATAAACAATGTTGGTACACTTCAGGGAGAAGAAAATATGACAGTTACATCAAGATGTTACACACAACATGTCACAAATAAACTTTATACAAATCTGTACGTCGTGAAAAGTGCCTTGAGTTGAGTGTTAAACTTGACCGTTGCAGTTGTAAGTATTTACGTTATCTAAGCTGAGCGCATCCTTGCTCTGTGGGCCTGTTGCATACTGACTGGATTTTTATACGTACTGCTACTTAAGCGCGGGACTCGGGAGAGCCGAGGTGAAGCGACCCGATTGTCGTAAACATTTAAAACAAAAACTTAATTCTTATTATTAGTAATTATGAAACTCCAAATCCTCCCCCCTTGTTGGCAACACCAAATTTTAATCTAAGTACGACAGATTTTACTGATTGGACGAACAAATTCTCCATTATGCAGTTTTAACCTTTACTTCCCTGACTTTTTATCCGACCTGGCATACCTTGATAATACGTGCCAAAGGGCATTGTAAGGGTGGAACGTTATCTTCCTTTAAGAGGACTACCATATGTTCTGTTAAGTTTGGATAGGGTTTGGTCCACTTAGGACGATTCTGTAACCGGTTAAGATAGTCGAAGACCAACGTTTCCAGAAATGTTGATGCATTTTTGTGCATTTTTCCCACATTGACAACCGATTCTCTGGAACTGCTGACATGTCTCTTTCGGGATACGACATCATGGGTTCGCCTATTAAGAAGTGGGCAGGTGTCAAACACGACAGATCAGACGGATCATTGGATAAAGCATTAGCGGCCTTGAATTTAGAATGCTTAATTTGAGTAGCACGGTCGAAGCTCTTCAAAAGTTAAATTTGAGTTACGACTATGCGCAATGTGAAATTTTGCCATTTTATTCTGCTTCCAGGTGCCCCAGTGAGGGCTATTGGGTGGAATGAACTTCCACTGATCTCTCGAGATGCTAAATATGTTTGCAATTTCTAAATTCGATTTTTCTTTTGAAAAATTTATATATTGAGTTTAGCTGATTACTGGCTCCTTGAAAGTTAGTAGCGTTGTCGTAAAAATTAAGACGGTGGCACGCTGGCTTAAACCGTTTAGTGTTAAAAAAAGATTCAGCTGTTAAGCTGGAGACTAATTCTAGTGGGCTTTGTTACCATAACACAGGAATAACATTTGACAGGGGGCGCGACGTAATTTTGACTGTTTAATTATAGAGGGGCCTCAAAATCAATACCCACGTTTCGAAAACTTTTGATACTGTTAATCGATCAGATGGAAGATCCCATAATCTGCTTGCTTTCTCGCCTGAACCGATGACAAACAGTACAATTCCTTAATACTTTTTTATTTCTTGGTTATTGGCCAAAATCTCAACCTAATGTGAGACTGCTTGGTCGATATACAATTTCTCATGTTGTATTTATTACAAGTGTGTAAAAGTTTTAGCGGAAAGTATGGAAATTTTTGATCGTAATTAGCTTGCATTAGTAGACACCTCCTACGCGAATACCTTATCTTCCTTGTAAATGGTTTAATGAAATAATTGCATTGTGAATTAATTTTCCCGTTGTTAATTTGCGAGTTCTTACCGAAATGTTTTGCTTGAACAAGTTTCCAAAGTAAGTAAAAGTTTAATTCATCAACTTTAGGACTCCTTATTTCTCATGATTGACCGAAATTTGAAAAACCGTAAAACATATGCAATGATCTTGCAACCGTAAAGTTGGAAAACCTTAAATAAAATCTATCATTGGTTAGTTAGAGATATAAAACAACCTTGCGTTCTTCGGGACATCGATTTGAGGTGAAATTGAAGTAATTTTATCATATAAGATTGTAGTCAAACGATTTTGTGGACCGTGCCACCAAAGTTAACGAATGATATCTTCTGCATTTATTCCGCGTGATAGAATCAGCCGGTTGTTTGGTGAACTTAATGTAGATGCATTTTCGTTATTCCTAATTTCTAACTCTGTTGGCAAAAATGTTGTCAACGAGAGGATAAGCATTTAGCCAACTCAAAACTATTTGTGAGTCTGTCCATAAAACAACTTTGTCTATTTTTTGAGAAATTATGCTTTGTACCCTGTAGAATAATCTAGCTAACAAAAGCGACCGCATAATTCTAGGCGGGGCGGCGGGAAATGTTTTGAGGGGGAATTATTTGAACAAAGTAGGTACAGAAACTAATCTATAAGGACTCTTAAATATAAACTTCTCCGTAAGCTATGCGCATCCACCTTTTCTATTTTTTCTATCGAGACGCAATATCCATCTAGTATGGAAGATTTATAAGTTTATAAGTTATTGAAAATTTTCAGGTTTAACTGGGGATTGCCAATTAATTTTCTCCCAATTTTCTGCATTAAAATTTTCTTTCTCAACTTTGGTCCTATTAAACAAGGATCGAAAACTGGCTATACATAAGTACTTTCTTTTGTAGCGGTATTTGCCAAATATTTGAAATTTTAATCTCTAATATGATTCAAGAATTAATCACTTTATCATTTCATTTTTTACTTCCTTCCGCATGATTACCTGTTCTTTAATAATCATTGCATTTTTAGTGAAAATTCCGATAATTTGTTCCTGTATGTTTAATACCTTCTCCGTACTATTTGCACCAGTTAAAATCTTACATAACACTCTTAAAATTGCATTTAGCTAGAGACTTCGTTTTCTAAATCAACAAACATCTAGTAGTAAGTGCCGGTTTGTTCATTACTTTTCTATTTGCATTTTGTTTCGTCAGGTATTTGCCATAGTGTTTTGTAAAATATTGTTCGGTTAATTCTCACTTGTCGTACATTTTTTGAATGTCCTTGCTACATACTTAAATGTTCGGAACAAGAGATATCGAATAATTCGGTTGTACGGTGAAGCCTTTCTGTGTATTTGTTACCAGTATTTTAATACGGTCGAGAAACACGTTTAGTACTTTACTACTTTCTCGTAAAACGCAATGATAAAAAGTCTACATTATTTTTCACGGACTTTTCATTTAAATCTATATAGTTCATGGCTAACCTTACTATTCGTCAAAAATTGTTTATATTGCATAAATAAGTTGGCGTCTTTAAAAAATTTTTTTCTGTACAGAATCTTCGCGCGGCCGAACTATAAGATGCAAGTTTTTTATAAATTTTCATCATACTAAGTCTACTTGATATGCACCATTTTCCATGCGTTTTACCACTCGACAAATTTTTGCTCGCATAGCTTATCTTCTGGGGACAAAAACTTTTTTGTGGCAATTTTCTCCATTTGCCAAAATTTAGGAATTAATTCTTCTACTGATTGTGAGTGAGAAAAACAAATTAATACTAACATGGGAAAATGAATTTTGACTGGGCATTGGACCAGCAATAATCCAACCTAGTTGTGTATTCTGTAATGTGGGCAACTCTGGACCTAAACGAATTATTCGGGAATTATTAAATCAAAAAGAATGTCTGCACCTATCAACATGTCAATTTTTGACGGGGAAGTGAATGACGTATTGCTAGTTTTATATCTAAAGAATCTCTAATTTTTTATGTAACACAGAGTGAGGTGTGGGTAGTGATTTTATTTAATACTGCACAGTAAGCTTTAATTTTAAATGAGCCGTAAACTTGAGTTGGATTGTAATATCCACCATTCTATTTTTTGGGTAATATTGTTCGAAATACCCTTATATTTATTAACTTTTTAACCATTATCATTAAGTCGAGTTAAATAACTTTAAAGTGACAAAAGTCGTTTGAGAAGCTGAATCCAAAAGTGCGCGGGCCTACTCTTGTGCTACTTAGAGATAAGAGTGACCATTGCAGTAGCTAACAAAATTTGAGACTTTTTCATGAGTAACTAAAGTCGAGCGATAGCTTCTGAGCATTTTACGGGAGTGGGGACGTTTGCGGAGCTATTTTCGGTGGCTACTGTTGTTTGAGTAGACATGTTGTACTTTGATGCCTCATTTGCAGAATTATTTTTATGCAATAGGGTGTGGTGTTTTCCACTGAATCTTGAACCTTTTGACATTTCAAAACTGTGTGCGACTACAAGGCAGTTAAAGAATCTTTTTCTTGTACAAATTCTTTTTCGGCCTTGACGTGTTTTTAAATTTATAGCATTTATAAAGCGAGTGATTTCCTAAATTACAAAGAGGCTTTACCTTACCGTATTTTCCTTGGTTGTTTAACGTGAGTTACTCGAGGCTTTGGATCTATTATCCGGGACGGTTACGTTTTTAGCGCAATACATCTTTTTCTATAAATTCTAGTAACTCTTTTAACTTGGGCTTCTTCAATTTTTCTCTAATTCATACGCTTTGTGTGCGAAGTTGGCTTGTGTGAAAATACATGATTAACATCAAATCCCAGGTGTCAATAGGTACTTTTTAATGAATTTAATGCATTTATATGTTGCTTAATGTGAGATAAAAATTGTCTTAGATTACTAGCATCTCCTTTTGTACCGTTTGTGTGTCTAAAAGGCTTTAATATGACTATTTATAATAAGAGTTTATTGCTATATCTTTTTTTTAATAGTAAGTGCAATTTTATAATTATCATAGTTACGAGCATTTCATTAATTTCTTTTGGTTCATCGGCTAAATGCGTTTTGAGATAAAAAACTTTTGTGCGGCGTAAATTGAACATTTTGATCAACCAAAACAGTAAACAAATCTATGAGGCGTTCCATTCTTCATATTTTCCTTTAAAAGTAGGTAAAGTAATTTTTGGTATAGCCGAATAGAGGGTTGGAGTTGGAGGATGTATTATTTTCGCGGACCTATTTATATTCATTATTCTAAATCTACAGCAGTAATCGTTTTATTATTCTTTTAGCTTAGCTGATAGACCTAAATAACCTGTTAATCTCTTCCGATCCTTTCCTCTGACTCATCTCGTTTCTTTGCATTTGAATAATAGTTCCTCAAGGCCTTTTCTAAAAGTTCCCTAGGCTATTAGAACCGTGGGGTATTTTCTATTAGTAGAAGTTTCACTCTGTTGGGCTTTGCCTACCACGGTCTTTTTAAATATCCATATTGATAAATGAGCCTTTAATGTACCTATTTACAATTTTAGAATCGATTGATAAACTATGGTTTGCATTAATTAAGACGACAAAATACTTAAATATTTCAGGTAACAATACATTTTAAAGCCTACGTAATGTGAATGTAATTGAATATTTTAATATTTGAACACAGATCTTAATTTTATTAAAATGAATGTTTTTTTTTATAGTTGTAACGACTAAATAAAGTTTTATGTTTACGTTACCTTGTCGTTGCTGCCGGTGCGCTGGTGCTTTGTGTGCTCCGCCGTGTTTTTTCTAGCTCCTTGAGCGGGGGCCGTCGACAGCACATGAAATTGGCTTTGCTGTCTGTGAGCGAACGTTGCTTGTTGGTGGATTAATCCGTGAATTTCCAATAATGCGGCTCGATGTCGGCCAGAAATGTTTCGAGGTGTAATGGACTGTATGGGGCTGGGTTCTTTTCAATAACTGCACTTCTTCGTGGTTTAAACAATATAATGTAGACAAATAATAAACAATGTTGGTACACTTCAGGGAGAAGAAAATATGACAGTTAATCAAGATGTTACAACAACAGTCACAAATAACTTTATACAAATCTGTGTCGTGAAAAGTGCCTTGAGTTGAGTGTTAAACTTGACCGTTGCAGTTGTAAGTATTTACGTTATCTAAAGCGCATCCTTGCTCTGTCGCTGTGAACTGATGGATTTTTATACGTACTGTACTTAAGCGCGGGACTCGGGAGAGCCGAGGTGAAGCGACCCGATTGTCGTAAACATTTAAAACAAAACTTAATTCTTATTATTAGTAATTATGAAACTCCAACAAGCTTGTTTGTCACTTTAGTACACGCTTCTGCTCAATAGTAAATTTGACTTTCAATTTATTTATTTTATACGGCTTGTAATTGTGACGTACGCACAAAGTTCCTAAAAACAAAGTATACAGACCATATACTTTTACTCTTGTAATCGCTAGTTAAAAGCACGTGTGTGTTAGTGTTACATTCACCAGTACTTTTATCCCTCTATAACATTGGATGTTATCAAACTTGCAAAAATAACCACAAGGTAAGCTATTGTGTTATATATGTATTAATATATTTACACGGTGACACGTCATCTAGCGTCAACCCTGGAATTGACGTCATTTATTGCCACCTCCCGATTTCTATAAATGAGTCGTTAATGTCAACAAATAGCAATAACAACAAAGAGAGTTTTTTCTAATTAGAAAGAATCTACACAGAAAAAAATATAAGCCAATTTTTGTTCATATGTGTGGGTAGTTCTTGCTTGTCTGCACGTCTCATAAAATTTCAGGGAGCATAGAAAATGGTTAATAAATCAGCTTATTACAACGCCAAATTTTGTTTTGAGTGATTTAAATTTTCACCAAATTTAGTGTGTCACCTAAAATGTTGTTGACAATCTTAACTGCTAAAAACGTATATATAAACGTATAAACATGACGGTTTTTTATTTATATAATTCCATAGACACGTGAAATATTATGTCATATTGATCTTTTAGCTACTTACTTCATCTCTAAGGATATCTAACCAGTTCGTACAAAAATCTATAGAATAATTGGACACACAATTATCACCGTTCAACAAATTAATGGCGGATTTTTCAGTTTTCTTCTTGTATTATTATTACTTTCTTTTTCCAAAACTTTTGCCAAATCAATGTGGTTGCTGTTCCACGCGTGTTCACATGTTTTTAATTTTTCAAATTCCTAGTATCATTCTTGTATTCAGCAAGCCGTACATTAAAAGGTCTAGATGACTCACCGACATAAAATTTACCGTACTCGCATGGAATACTATAAATATAGTAGGAGAAATCGTTTTAGTGACAGGACGTGCGGGGTAAGACGCGACATGAGAGCGGACAATGTCTAGCACATGACATATTCCGTCTTTTACGCCACATACATTAAAGCGAGAATGATGATTGTTGTTTTTGTTGGTACACGACCGAGGCGGAGTTTTACTTACTTCAGATCCGCACTTGTTTAGCAGTGCGGTGTATGTGAGAAGGGTGAGGATTCAAAGGAAGAAGCGATGTGTGGTGAGGTAAAGTGAAGTGATGTGAAGTGAAGAAGTGAATTTTGTGATATCAACTGTATTATTTCCGTTATTGTGTTTTCGTAGTTCAGTGCTTGAGAAATATTCTTTTTCAGGATGTTATTATTTATTAAAATTTTTTTTTTTCATTTTGACAAAAATTTATTTCCGTTTTTATTATAGTAATAACTTTACTATTAGAATTTATTTTTAGTTTATTGACTGAGAAAAATATTTGTTTATGTTACTATTATAGAGTATAGTTTTTGTTTTTACTTTGTTTTTAAAAGTTTCTTGTTACTTTTTAAACAATTTCTTTATTCTATACAAATATTCCATACCCATTCTTTTCTGGAAAGAAATGCTCATACCTCCTCGCGGTTTTTGCTGGGTAGTAACAATTTTTATTAAGCGAACTTGAATACTGCAATACTTTTATTTCAAGTTACTACTTTTTTTACAATTGTTAAATTGTTGCTAACTAAACTGAGCACAAAATCCTACATTGAAAAAGTAATCGAGCGAGTAATACAGGTAAATCCGGTTCTGTGTTCTGTAGCGTTCCGTCACTAAAGCGATTTCTCCTACTATACAATTTTTTTGATTCTTACACATCATTTACCGGTTAAGTCTTCAACAATATAGATCTCGATATGTTATTGGTCTTAAGCACCGTCTGCACAGATAGTCTATTTCCAATTTTACGTAATTTATCGGATAAAATAGGTATATACAGATTTACTGCTGTAAAACGAAACTCAGATCATTGTATTTGTGTTTAATCTACTTTTAAGATTTGAAAATTCCCTATCAACAAGAAACTGGAGATATTGGTTATTTTTTAAAACAGATTGATAAAACATCATCAACATATCTTTACCATACAATACGTTTATAAGTCAAGTTATAAAAATTGTTTTCTTCAAAATCTTTCATAAAAATATTATTTAAAATGGGAGACTATGAAGAACCCATGGCTATATCGAAATCATGTTGATAAAAAAACATTTTCTAATTGAAAAGAGGTTGTTTTGATGCAAAGAGTCCATTATAGTTTCTATGCTTAGCTTTGCTCTATTCGCCAAGTTTCTACCATTTTTTTAATCTATTTTCAATTATAGTAGAAGTTTTATTTACAGGAACATTTGTAAAAAAGATTACGTCAAAACTCACCATGAGATGATTGCTCTTAAAATTACTTTTTGAAAGTTTTTCCAGAAAATGTTTGCTATTTTTAATATATTATGACAATGGATTTAAATTAATATATATTAATACAGTTTCGTTGTGGGGGCAACCTGCTTCCCTATATCCTAAAGTGCTTAGCGATGTTGTATTGCCGTACCTATTTAAAAATTAGCCTTTTCCTTTTACAGTTTAGTCTTGTGATTACTCGAATTTAAAACACCTTACACATAATTAATATCTAGCCATTTTATTAAATAACATATTTGTTTGTAAATATGTACATATAATAAAAAAAGTGAGTTTTATAATTTTGAAAAATGTCCGATTGTTTTAGTAAGGTAGAACCCAATGCAATTACCGATTATGAATGACGAGTCAAATTTATTAATGGCACCAAATAACTCATATTAACATCTTCTCGGTGTACGCACAAATCACTTAACCACTAATCATTTAATTAAAAGGAAGATGGTGTATTATTTAGGTAAGCGAACTTAAAAATTACGACTCGTTCAACAAAAGGTATGTAGCACAGCTCCAAGCTGGAATAATGCCACTATAAATTATATTATTACCTTGTCTGCCGTGTATAATATAAATTGATTGGAATTTCATACCGTGTTCCAGAGCAATTGTAGGTAAAAACCTGCATCTCCTATGGAAAGCGCACGCATATGTAAGTAAAAATTCTCCTGAAGAAATATGGCCAGTCGATTATGATTTGTACAACAGGTACGCCGAGAATAGATACTGAGATTTTTGTACTATGCGATGTAATCTTGCTTGCCACATGATTAGAAATGGCTAGATTGTATTGATATTTTAATTTATGTGTACAGGCAGTAGTAAATTATAGGTCAGTTACACTGAGTCGCCAATTCTCAATGCTTTACAAACGACGTTTAAATTTTATTTATAAGATTTTGCTCATAGTGTATTAATTTTTTTTTTGTATTTGATTTGAGAAAAGAGAATAATTCTTAAGGAAATGTTTAATTTTAATCATTTTACACATTTACTTTTTTGCGGTCAAATATTCCTAAAACAAGAAAGCACTATAGATACCTAAAAATCGTTCAAATTATTTTTTTCAATCCCGAGATGTGGCTCTCTTCTCTTTCATTCAATTCCATCCTGTTCTATTCTACTCTACTCCACTCTATTCTACTTTGTTCTATTCTGTTCTGTTCTATTCTGTTCTGTTCTGCTCTGCTCTGCTCTTCTTCGCTCTGATCTGAGCTGCTCCACTCTTCTCTGCTCCGCTCTGCTTTGTTCTGCTTCGCTTTGCTCTGATATGCTCTGCTCTGCTCTGTTCTGTTCTGCTCTGTTCTGCTCTGTTCTGCTCTGTTCTGCTCTGTTCTGCCCTGTTCTACTCTGTTCTGCTCTGTTCTGCTCTGTTCTGCTCATCCCCACGCTATTCTATTCAATTCTAGTCTAGCATTCAACAACACAATTGAATATGTAAGACAAATGAAAATTTCTTTAACAATAAAGTACTTGACGCCATAGTCGATTAAATGCCTTTATGATATCCAAACTTCCTGTTTACGTCTCATGCTCTTTTGAGATGCCATATCGATAATATTAATTAGGAGATCTCTCTTTGAATTTGAAACAAATGTTGTATACTAACTACTAGAGTCCCTCACTAACTATCATTTTAAGGAATTACCATCGGGTCCCCCTGTTAAAAAGTGATTTCGCTATGATAAATATATATATTTCTGTTGATCTGTCAGTTTGCAGTACTCTGCCAAAGTACCAAAACGATTTAAGTTATCTACAAGAAATTTCATATCTAGACTACCGAAAAATGCTAATCAGTCTTGGATTCTAATAACGGTAATTATACGTAAATTTCTAGTTTGCTAATATGTCGAATTTATTTACAGAAAATATTAGAAAAGAAATGCCGTTCTCAATAAAAATTATAAAAACTTTCATCCTTTTTTGAATTATCACCTCTAATTTATTAAAATGTTTTAAAGATATCAAAGATTTCCAAACAACTAGTTAGAACATAGTTATGTATAAGCCACATATTTATTTTTTGTATACCTACATAGTGTCTTTCATCGAATGGAATTTATAATTAAATGACTATTATATGTTGTAAATTCAGATGTTTTTTACTAATCTTACAAATTTCTACCATTTATCAGTGACCAACATATGGTACCATATAATTTTGTCGAATATGTCATATATGCAAAATATATTACTAAATATAAAACAAAAAATTACTAACAAATTAAAAACATTTTTGTGTATGCACATGTTTGTTAAATTAATGCCATCAAAAAATTGTTTTCAATAGGTGTTTTACAGTGAAATACATTATTTTATATATTTATTTTAATGACTTGTCGACAATTATTACAAAACTATAATCTAAAATTTAAAAGTGAATGAAAATTGTTCAGTCTATCATACTGACCAAATATCAAACAATCATCGCTTCTGTCAACAAGAAATCATGTCGTGAGGAAATCATAACACGATCGTGAACCAATTTCTTTAAAGAAATTAAAAACACAATTTACAACGTATGTAGATCGCTGGGTCGATTTAACGCGGACCAGAATTTTGCCACCGTAATAATCTTTTCTCTGCTCTCGACAACATGATAGAAGTGAGAACAATGTAACCAATTTATTGTTAGAATGTTTGACAAGGCAAAGCAAGGGTTCTCGTTCCATTGTTTTCCTTTATAGACATAGATTGGACATTGTTTTCAAATAAATCACTTTTAGTATGTAATGGCCCTTTAAATCAGTTGTTTGTTAGGAACCTGATTGTCTTTTAATGGAATATGCCTATGAAATACATTTTTCATAAACATTTTTATCGGCTTGTAGCAAGGTTAGTAATTTTTTAAATAAAATTTAGAATACACGTAATTAATACTCTTAATTTTAATTTTAATTGTGAGCTAATATGCACAATTTAGACTGAATTGAATACATCAATACATGCACTATTTCAATAGGTTGATAAACAATCAATTAAAATTACCAGTATTATTTTTTTTATATATTTTGAAAAATTGTATTAATTTTGATCGAGTTAGGCTGCGAATACGCAAATCCCAAAATTTCTTAATATGCTTATTCGACAATAATCGAACATCTAAGCTGAATATTTTTTTTTAATTTTTTTAAGTTTCATTAACGGGTAAAACAATTAATGCGTTGAATTTTAGTGCTCTGACATCATCCGACTAATTTCGCGCTGAAACACAATCAACCAATGAAAAAGAAGAGAAAGTGGGGCAATACTGCGTCCGACTTCGATGTTTCGAGTTTTATGAATGCTAGACACTTGATTTAAAAACATAAGTAAACTAGACAAACAAGTCTATAACTAGAAATTGTTTTCGATTCTACAGAGTGAGCCAAGATGATTCTACAGGCTCAAGCAACATTTTTTAAATGATGTGTCATGTATATCAGAACATTTTTTGAAAGCTCTTTGTGGCCTCCTTTTAATCCTGTAATATTATTGACTTTCTCCCAACCATTTGGATGTAATGATTTTTTTTTGTTGAAATTTTACCATTGCATATTAAAAAAATATCACTACAATCATAACTATCGATTTAAAAAAAATTATGTTAGTACCAGTTTTGTGACATCTGTGTGATGACACTCAGCTATTTTGACTTCCTAAAAGTATACATGGTGACCAAAAAAAATTTAAATTTACAACTATTTGGACAGAATTTTCTTTTTTTTTTTTAATGGAACACCCTATATATTTTTGGACGATGTGATATAGGATACAAAAACTTACATTTTTTGTACGTGCATTCCTATGGCTATTTGTGACCATTTTCAATTTATTGAACAATAACTGCAAAATTCAGCAATAAAAATTAAAAATGAGTTTTTTTTCAAATAATTAAGATAATGTGTTACATGATGCCCATAAAAACATCACACCAACAACAATCCAAGATTTGAAGGAAAGGATAATAAATGCTTCTAGAAGTATCACTCCGGCAATTTTATGAACAGGAGAAACCTCATTCCAAAGACGAATAGAAATGTGTGTCAATCAAAATGGGCAACATGTGGAGTACTTTTTTATAATATCTTCTCTTGAATTACAAAAAAAATTAATTTTTATTGCTGAATTTTGCAATTATTCTTCAATAAATCGATAATTTTGATTGTAGTGATTTTTTTAAAAATACATGTGTGAATGGCATAATTTCAACAAAAAAAAATCATTACATCCAAGTGGCTGAGAGAGAATCAATAATAATACAGGAGTGAAAGGAGGCCATAAGGAGGTTTCAAAAAGTGATCTGATATACATGGCATTCCATTCAAAAAACTGTTAGTTGACCCTGTAGAATCATCTTGGCTCACCCTGTATATTCGAGAATAATTTCCGGTAATAGACTTTTTTGTCTAGTTTATTTATGCAAACAAGTGCAATATTTTTTTCTGTATGCGGGCGTACCCGTTAATTCATATTGTTTTTTACTATAATGTAATTAAACCCACGTCAAATTCCTTCTCTGTACTTATTTATTCTCCTAGGTCCGGAATCTCACGCAGGTTGCTATAGTTGCCCGCGTGTGCGATGCTTGGATGACGCTCTAATACAGAGCCATCCAAGTGGAAGCCACAAAGGTGCGACTGGCTCCCTGTCAGTGGTTTTCCTTTAGTGTCTTTTTTGAGTTTTATCCAACAATATAACTCAGCTACACCGTGCTGATGAAGACCAATTAGTCAGAAACACTTGTCCACGGTTTGCATCTTTCTGCCATTTGCAATTTTTGCATTTTCCACCGTGCAATTTTTTTTCTTTATGCGGGCGTACCCGTTAATTCATATTGTTTTTTACTATATATATATATAGTGACCTTCTATTCTTTGTTACTCTAAACCTGGGTAGGGAATACCACGCAGGCAGCTATAGTTGCCTCCGTGGCCATATTGTCTGATGCCCTGTAAACACGGGGTCTTTCAATTGCAGCCACAAATGTGCGACTGGCTTCCTGTCAGTGGTTTCCTTTTGTGTTGTTGAACCTAAGTTGTACCTATCCTTACAACTTATAGCCGTCATGATTACGAGTAGTGACTCAGAAACACGTGTCGACGGATTCATCCTTTTTTGCGGGCAATACCCATTATCCTTTTCTTCCTATATATATATATATATATATATATATATATATATATATATATATATATATATATATATATATATATATATATATATATATATATATATATATATATATTTATATATATATATATATATATATATATATATATATATATATATATATATATATATATATATATATATATATATATATATATATATATATATATATATATATATATATATATATATATATATATATATATATATATATATATATATATATATATATATATATATATATGTATATATATATTAAATTCGCTTTCCGGTATACTCCGCGTAGGTGATAGGCCCCGAGAGGGACCGTGGTTGTCTGAACGACGTTTCGGCAGAATCTCATCTGCCATCTTCGGGTTCTAACAGATAACTGGCTTACTGCGGCTTCTGGTAACTCGAACTGAAATTACCAGAAGCCGCAGTAAGCAGTTATCTGTTAGAACCTGAAGATGGCAGATGAGATTCTGCCGAAACGTCGTTCAGGACAACCACGGTCCCTCTCGGGGCCTATCACCCGGCGGAGATATACCCGAAAGCGAATTTAACATTCACCACCCGCGAAAACCTGAAAAAACAACATATATATATATATATATATATATATATATATATATATATATATATATATATATATATATATATATATATATATATATATATATATATATATATATATATATATATATATATATATATATATGTATATATGTGATATGTGATTTTTTTTAGTTGGTACAGCACCTTTTTACTCGCTTATTATTAAAGATGAGTTTTGAAATTTTGCAGGCACACTTAGAGACATTATTTGCATCTAATGCACTTTATTTTTATTTTTCTGCCGTTTCCCGTCTAACCGGAAGTGACTTCAACACTTTCGATTTTCAAATGAAACACTATATTTTTTTTTTGGATTTCAAAACTTAGATTTTTTTCTGAGTTAAGATGTGTAAAAAAAGTATTAGGTTAGAGAGGGAAAGTTTTTGAGATAATGCGATTTTAAGGTTTCAGGTGTTGAGGTGAGATATACGAAACACTAAAAATCGAATTATCCATGGAATGGTTTTGTGGCAGATTAAAATTACCGTCAGACGCGTAGAAGGCGCATGTCAAGTCAATACAAGTTTGCGTTGCCGTGTTTGAATTTAGCATTTCAAAGTTTTCTGGCGTCAGTTCACAAAAAATTGGTGAAGAAAAGGAAAAAAAAATAAACATTTTTATTTCAAACAGTGACAACCACTTATACATATCGATAATAAAGAGTTATATACAAAAGCAAAAATCCAACTTTGGTACATTTTTCTTCATGACGCTCATCTTAACTCTCCCACTCCAAAGTCTCTATTAAACTTTCTATTATACTTTATTAGATTCATTTTAAGGCAAACTATACATATGTCTTATTTTTGGGTAAAGTTGACAAATAGGTTTCATTAATTCAGTATCAAGTTTTGTATAGAAATGGACTTATTATAATTGCATCTTCAATGTAAGCACAATAGTATACTAAAAAAAAAAAAAAAATGGGAAAAATTAATTAGTTATAATCTATTGGTCCCTACTACGGTAATAAAATAAAATTTAAAAACTATTTATGATTATGTTTCATATATTCACTAGTCCCTTCCTGTATAAATTATTTTGCTGAAATTTTTGGTTGTGATATCAAAAATTGTTTTCATGTCTAAATTGAACGACCATAACTGTAGATACTAAAGTACACAAATATAGATAGAGCTCGGTCGAGGGTATCTATTTCCAGTGATGGTTTTTATGCAGACAATGCTGTATTGGTAAACATTCCCAAGCAGAAGAAATTTATGCATGGTAAAGTAAGTTTTATTTCATTTTAAAATGTTAATACGTAAACTAGTTTTATCGGAAAACATATGACAAGAAAAAAAGGTATATTTTTACACTAGCCAAATTTGGGGGTGACGTCATACTATATTTTTTGTTGTAACTCGTTAACGGTTGAAAATATTTGAATTCTATAAAGACTTGTTAAGGGCTATTCAGCGGTAGGGGTTTCAATCCCGTATCTAATACCCTTCTGGTTCCTACATTTTTGTTTATATATTGAATGACTCAGCAAACTTACTTAGGCGAATTTTGTTTAAATTTATTAATGTTTTGTGCATACTAAGGCCCCCTTTACTAGGGTCAATGTACTAGGGCCAGGATCTCTAGTGTGGGGGGCTGTAGACGGAGCTCTAGTATGGGAGGCACAGGGGTTGGTACTGATAGATAGATCGAGGTCGTTCTTATGGCGGCAGCTAATTAACACCAGGCCGGCGGCACCCATTAATGTATGCCGGCAGAGGTTCTCATGGAATGAAGATTTATAATAAATTGACTATATCAACTTTGGATATTACTGAATTCGCTAAGAAAATTACAAGATGAGATAGGTATATTGTGTCATACAAGCATGAACATATTTGCGCTCTGACACATAATCTACAACTACTCCTGGTTTTAACGTCATCAATACCTAAATTCCGAGCTCTAGATATAAAGGAAGAATATCTGAAATTTTATTCAAGAATTTTAAATAAAATAAATAAATTAATAATACCTATAAACCAAATAGCCATAAAACTAAAGTCAAATATTCTCTTAATTAATTCCGCTAAGTAAGAATATATTTCTAGAAAATTTTACAAGCATCGTTAGGTATGTGCTATTAAAATAATCCAAATCCCAACAAGACTTTTTTAAGACAAAACGTATTCATCCAGTTTCCATTTTAATACTAAAACTTTCACCATTATCTTAATTTATTAGGCAATAATCGGAATCCGAAAACAAAACAGAATGGACATCAATATAACTGTCCGTTAACCGGTTTTAAATTATACTAAATACATTAAGATAATTTAAATTGACATTCTTTTAATACTAAATGATATCAAGATTCATTCGGATTTTTGTTTTTATATGTTGATATTTGTTACTCCAATACACGGTTATAATTTAATTTACATATTTGTGTAACATTATACCGGTTATAAAATAAATGCTTATTTATGTAATATCTAATTAGTTAAATTAAGGTGTTGATCCTCTATGCAATTTGCCCCGCTAATATGTTCCATACTAGGTTCCTCCAGTGTCTACATGGAAAAAAACCTAAACTACTTTTAAGACAACTATTCTTAAATTAAAACATTATTGTACTCATATATCAGCAAGAATAGATATTTGTCCATCAAGGAAAACGTTATTCTTAAAAGTCATCATCTTAGTCTCTTTCTTTTAATGATAACTAATTATTAGCTTTAGAATAATGGTTCTACTTCTGCTAAGAGGAAGTTTCGAAACAATATTCAATACTAACTTACTTAATCTAAGATTTCATTTATTCAGTTCAAAAGTAGAGATTATTACGATCTGTTACATTTAACACTTAATGTAAGAAATGTGACATTTCGTTTTAACAACTGTATTATTTAAACAAAACTGATGAATTACTTGATTCAATAAATATTTGATGTTGACTGAAATCTTTTCTTTCTCGATTTTATATTAATTCTTCATTATCTAAAAAATATAGTTATTTACCCAGTATTTTAGTGGAAAAATAAATCTCTGTGCTTGTGACTTTGCATTAAAAGATTAGTCAGAGCGTGTTTTTTGAAACGTTAAGGAATTATATTATTATTTTTTCGTCTCATATTGGTTGTCAAAAAACACCCCTTGACTAATCTTTTGACGTTAAAATCACAAGCACAGAGGTTTATTTTTCCAGTAACATACTGAGTAATTAACTATATTTTTTTAGATAACGAAGAATTATTCATATGGTAGTAAGTCCCAAAAAGGAAAAAGAAATATTTAGAGAGGCCACAAATAACGTTCAGACAATATTTAAATAAACTGATAAATTATTTGAATCGAATTTGAATTTCTGGGATTGGCTAATGACTTCTTAGAATTAGAAGAAGTTTTTATGAAGAATGACGTTTTATTAAGAAACCAAAAACAAAAAATTTTACAAATATAAGTCCTTTCGTGAACACACTGTATATGAGACTTCAAATTTACCACAGGAAGGGACATTATTTCTTCATGTGCTTTTAAGTGTTTTATGAATTTTATTCTCTTTCCAATTTGAGGAATAAGTTCTATAATCTGTTCATCTGAAATTTCCAGTAAATTGTCCAACGTTAGTTAATTCTCTTGACCTAGAAAACAATTACTTATGTTATTAAAGTATAAATAATTTAAACAAATCATTGTAGCTAACTATATAATAAAAAAATATGCTCGAACTTTCAAACAGATATGGCATAACAAGTTTTGTACATATGAAACTCAAATTTTTAAGCCCATTTGAATATTCACAAAATTTCCATGCATAAATACAAACTGTAAATAGGCAGCTAAAATATATAATAATTAATATGTTAGCTTAGCATTTTTGGCAAGAACAAAGAACTTTAATCCTACACAGATAATAAATTAATATCAATGACTTCAGAAAGTCATTGATTAATAATGTTATATATAGGTACACATCAGGGTGCATGACTGGTAGGTCGCCGTATTCCTTTCAAGGGATGTTAGTAGAGTTCATTTGCAATGATTTAACTATAATATGCATAATGCAAAACCTGTTAGAGTTTTTGAGATATTTTATTATTTTTTTTTTTTTAGAAACTTCCCTTGCCCTTATAGATTCAAAAAACATTTGTCATCGCTTAAGCGGAGATTTCTCACTCAAAAAATAAGACAAATAGTTACTATCAATATGGGTCCATTGTTGTTTCGTACTTGAAATGCAGAATGTTAAAGTTTTATTATTATATCGGATAATTTTGTAAAGAAAATATATACACCACTGACTCCTTTAGTTTTAGATGGCACACTTATGTAGACAGTTAATTGCTGAAAAGAAGTCACCTCTTGATTTTCGTTAGATTTAGGTTTCGTGTAGAAGATAAATGTATTTTTATATGTAGGGTACTTAATAGCATTATTTTTTTTAAACTTAAAAAGACTTTAAAAATTGCATTTATCTTCAACACGATGCCGATATCTAAAAAACGTCAAGAGGTGACATTTTTTCGGCAATTAACTTTCTACATAATTGAGCCATCAAAAACTAAAAAAATCAGTGGCGTATATATTTTTTTACAGTTAACGCAAAGAAAAATAAAACTTCAATATCTCAGAAACGAAGCAAAAATGGACCTATGTTGATAGGCATTAGGGATATTTGTCTTATTTTTGAGTGTAGAATCTCCGTTTAAGCGATGGCACATGTTTTTCGAAACACCCTGTATCTCTTTAATTTAAAAACAATGGAAGCTCTACCTGTACCTAGTATTTTTGTATTATTTATGGAAGTAAAATATAGTTTTTAAAACTTCATATAAACCTCATTCGAAAAGTAATATATAAAGTAGAGAAGTTTTTAAATAATTTGCACGTTTAATGCATTATCAAGTTTTAAAAATAAATTCCTATGAATTACGATTGGGTTGAAATTTTTTTTCACAAATATGGTTCCTTAGCTCGACTTTTTTTATCTTATTAAAGTATTTAACCTAATTTTTGTTACATAACTATGTAAACTAACGCAGGAAAGTGAAATATTAAAGAAAGTTTTATTATTATTATTATTATTTTTTTAAATAAAATATCTCAAAAACTATTAGATCTCTAAATCAATTGCAAATGAGTTCAACTAACCTACCCTCAAAGGAATAAGCCGACTTACCAGTCACCCTGTATATGTATTGTATAATAAAACGCCACTACAACAAAGATGCAGATCTTGATTTTTTATTCTCTACCAATGGGAATATGAGGAAATATAGGGGGGTATTTCCCCTCCGTTTTTTTTTTTTGTTTTTTTCCCTTTCCCCCAAATTATGGGGGGGGGGGGGGTTTTTTTTTTTTTTTAAATCCCCCCCCTTTTTTTGGTTGAAGGCCCCCCCTTCCCCCCTTGGGGGATGGCCCTCCCCCGGGGATTTTTAATCTTTTTTTAGGTCAAGGGTTACTGTTTTCAAGTGTAACTTTATAAATATAAATACACAACGCTGACACCCTCTAACCTGGAAATTTTTCCAAACCCCCATTTTGTCATGGGATAGAGATCTTTAACATGCTCAGTTGGTAGATACATGGAATCCACAATCTTACATTTCTTTCGAAAGAGGGTGACACATGCAGCTCCGCTCATCCACCATCATCAACATAGTCCGGCTCGGATTTGAACCCAAGGAGGATGCGCCAGGGATACGTCTAAAATAGGTGGTTTAAAGTATTTTAAATTAGACTAATAACTGCAAAAAAAGCCTTAAAATAATTGTTGTATTACTTTTCAAACTTTGCGTTGTGAAATATTTAACATCGATTATGAATAATATATCATTAGAGTTAGCAAAGATGCGCCGCAGGATATAGGCGTACGCATCATAGTAAGCATAATAAAATAATTTAAGTAGTAATAAAAGCAATAAACTGTTACAATTTATAACAATGTATGCACAACTTACCCTCTTAACCAATTTGGATATCACAAACTGGAAAAGATCTGTAAAAACTTTGCAGCATCATATATGTTTCTATGGTTGTCTCCGAGAGTAATGTTCGATGGATGATATGCTTATATTTTGAGAACGACCCTTCAACATTTATTGATGTAACACAAGCATAACTAAAATAGTCTTTGAACTCACTTAACGGATCTGCAAATGTACCATCAGTTCCATCATAAATTTGTCTTAATCTGGTAAAACCGGTGCCTTGCTTTAAGACACGTGCGAACTTTTATCCAAAGGGCTCATTTTTTGCGTCACCTATATAGTGTAGTAGTTGATTTACTTCGCCCACTATTTACAGTGACTCCCCTAACGACAACGCATTGTTTTGTATGGCGTCATGTAATCCTTTATAGTTCTTGTGAATAGTTTTTAAAGCTGCTTTAACAGAGCCGCAGCATCATCTGGATTGAATTATAGTATCACAGCTATTATTTGTTGTAAATATGCAGCATAATAAAAAACTGCCTTCAACCATGTTCCCCAATATGTAAGAATCAGCTGTGGTGGTTCGGGAATACCGGGCCACTTGCTATGCAATATGTTTAGGAGATTTAAGAAACACTTTTTTTGTACTTGCTATTAATGCATCTACCTCTGGAAAACCTGGTCAACTTGCCACAAGGCGTAAAGTATGCATTTTACACGTAACATGTACCAACCTACAATCTGTCGTCTCGTCAATACATAACCACAGCAGTGTATTTTTTAAGTACACATTTGATCTTATTTAACGTCACCTAGGGATTGTATTTATTCCAGAACTTCTGAAATGGTTGTTTATCAAGTATGTGCAGCGGAACATCACAGGCAATCTCCATTAAGAGTAAATCGAACATAAACTGTGTTGTCAGAGGCACGCCATTTTTTTAGTTATATGTTGCACAGAATTTACGTTACGTATACAATCACGTTTGTCCCAGCACATCAGGTCTGTCTCGCAAACCTTACAAATTATAATAGCACCATTGTAGAATAAAACCGGGAATTTTCTGATAAATTTATTCACTTTTTCAACGTATGGCCATTTTTTACCCTTGAGCAGGTATGATATACTTTATTATTAAATTAATGTCAAGAATAAAATACAACAAATAAAATTATCAATAATACAACGGAGAAAAATAAATTACGTTGTACACACCATGAGGTATAACAATAGACTAAAATCAAATGTTAGTCTTTGCTAAAGTAGTAAACAAGGGTCGCTTACGTATTTGGGTATTTCTCTACCAGGCACCGCTTGTGACTTGGGGACCGATTTGCCAACGATATATATCATAAAAAGCAAAATGTAGTATATAAATCTAAATTCAGTTTCTTATTTTAGATATGTCTTATGTCTATTCACTACCAATAAATAAATTAAATTGTGATTTATGTAAAATAAAAAACTTTGTTATCTTTTGTAGAATTGTAGAAGTATTGTAAAACATCAATATTTATTGATATGTAGCATTGGATTCCTTAGGCTATTATTATCGTTCTATTAACATATCCTTTAAATTTGTTAAAACACTTCCAACAGCAGAAAACGATAATTTATTGGACGCATGTAAATTTATTACTAATGTTCTTCTACAAAAAACATATAATGTAATTTTCGTCTTAGTCCATCCATTAAATCTGCCTAATTTATTCAATTTCTTATAAATAAACAATGGTCTGATGCACCATTAAAGGTTTTATTTTATAAAACAAAGCGTTACAATTGATTTCACCGATATTCTTTTATAAAAAGCAAGTCATCTAAAATAAAAGCTCCTGTGAATAACTTACTACTGTGAGACCTCTAACAACTGCCAGCTTACTGGTATTACGTCATCTTTTTTTGTAATCGGCTACTATTGTTGAATTCAATATTCTCTTTTAAAATTAACGAAGTATTTACAAAAAAAATTTTGGTCACAACATTATGTAATAACATGACAAACCGTTTCTATTGAGAAGGAATGAGTCAGACACATTATTTTTTTTACGTCTACCAGTATAAAGTTATTAAGAAAAAGAAAGTAAGAAAATTAATACATAATACCTTCTTTGTGAAATATTTAAAAATAGTTGGTACGAGATTTAAAAAAATGCATTTTTGCAAAGATCACGATATACGTGAGTGCTGTTTCAATTCGAACAGGCGTTAAAAAGGAAATGACGTATATGGATTATGCCCGCTCCTATAGTGAGAACCGTCGCGTTGTCATCAATACCACACATAAGAATTTTATACGGACATCATTTGTTTTTCCTTAACGCAGGCGAAAATTAAATCAATTCTCGCTGTACATGATTTTTTTATGTATCAATATTTGTAATGCTGTTTACCTAAAAGTCGTTATACACTTAGGAGGTTAGAAAGCATACATATTTATGTACAAAAATTACAGTACAAATGACAAAAATAATTCACATTATATTAAACAATAAGGGGGAACTTTTTTGGCGATTAGGCAATGATGATCAATTTAAAATTGAAAATGTTTCGGACCACTGCATGGTTAACTGCAGTATAAAATTAATTAAGTTTAAAAACATATTTTATACCGAACATACAGGGACTTTTCCCAAATTTAATCACGACCTATTTTTACTTGTTTTGCAATGTATTTACTGGTATTATATTTATTATATTGAAGATATCGATGATATAGTTAATTTCTTCAATAATAGTGTCTTATGTTTATTCGATACTCATGCACTGCTCAAAACTTATAGAATAACGAAAGCTCCCAGCTTTCTGGTTAGCAGACAATTTACAACTAATAATGAGATTGAGAGATAAAGCACGAACTAAATATAAAAAAAAATAAAAACGGATGAGGCACATGAAGATTAAATATCAGAAATAATGTTATTATAGCAGTAAAATCTGGAAAAAGGGCGTATCTACAACATGCTTTTAAGACAGACCCTAAACATTTTTGGCAAACTCTAAAATATTTAAATATATTTGCCCTAGTACTGATAATGATTAATCTTTTTTTAAACATCTCTACTCTTGACATGTACCACAGACAAATAGAATCAACCAGAATTTTATAAACTTAATTATGTTAAAAAAACTTTGCCTAATTTACTTGAACAATTCGATGTCGAAGATATACTATTTAAAATTAAATCTCATGTTCTGGGTCCTGATAGCTTATTAAAATGTTGCTATATTTAACACCATATTTAAACAATCATGTCACTTTTATAATTAACAAATGCCTATTAACAGGTAAATATTCTAAATTATAAAAAAATGCAAACCTCATTCCTGTGCCAAAGAATAATGGTCCCTCGCTTATTTCTCATTTCAGACCCATAAGCATACCATCAGTGATGTCCAAGATATTGGAAAATATCGTACGGGGTGAACTCAATGAGTATCTCGATAAAAATAAAACTTTATCATCAACACAATCTGGTTTTCGCTGTTATTACAGTATTGCTACTATGTTACTTAACAAAACTGAAGATTTTATTAGAGCTTGTGACAGTAATAAAAATGCTTGTTTAATCTTGGTAGATTACACTGAGGCTTTCGACACATTCGATCATACTACTCTGGGTACAAAGCTTAAATACTTTGGTGTCAGTGATACAGCACTTAATTTCATCAAAATAAGTGATAGGCATCAAACAGTAGTTTTAACTAAAACTAATTCAGAATTCCTTACACTAAATAAGGGTGTTTCCCAGGGTAGTATAATAGGCCCTTTACTGTTCTCTGTATATACTTTTGATTTAAGTTAGCACTTAGAATTTTGTCAGTCACATCAATACGTCGATGACACGCAAGTATATTACTCTTTTAGTTATTTTGAACTGGGTACAACTACTGATAATATTAACTCTGATTTTAATATGATTGGGCGATTTTCTAATGCACATGGTTTAATTCTTAATGAGAAGAAGACTCAGGTTCTGGCGTTAGGTTAGTATCGAAATCTCAATATCAATAATGCACTATTTAAAATTGTACTTAAAAATATGGTTCTTGAGTCAGCAAATAAATGTATAAATTACATAATTCAGGAATGTTTTAACGTAGTTTTAGTTACAACTCGGCAAAAATGTTGCGGTACACAAAACCTTGAAACTATACAAATTTCGTCTATACAAAATGATTCACAAGAATTGTGCGAGGATCATTTTGATCGACCAGTGGAGTTCTGGGAAATCATTACTGAAAAAATTAATAATAACGCGAAATTTCTATAACAAATATTTGCTTTAGCAATGAGTGTACCACTTCTATCTTCACGGACTCGTCAAGGGACAAAATTGCACATACTGGGATACTGAAAATCCCCATTTCTATCGTGAAGTCCACACACAGAGACCAGAGAAATATGTGGATATTTTAAAAAAATACCATTGATTTTTTACTCACAGAAAGTATAGATAATCGGCAAGATTCAGATGGTACTGCGCTAATTAATGAATAAGATCTGATTTTCCAACAAGGTGGTATCCTGCCTCATTACATTTTACCTTTGAGGCCGTAGTTAAATGTAAGGTTTCCAGACAGATGGATGGGCAGAAGAGGGTCCATAGAATAGCATACTCGGTCTTCCGATTTATCTTCCCTTCATTTTTTTATGGCGTCATTTGAAATTAATTGTCTATAAGACAACAAAAGTCTTTTACATTTAATTTTTTTATAGTTTTACAGAAAAAGAGTGTGGACATTTTTCAAATGAACACAGTGTATATAGTATGTATGTGTGTCTAATTTGTACAACAAATTGTTTCATATCTGCAAAATTGAATTATTCTGGTGTAGATGGAATAGCGGAGTAGATTTGCATTATTTTAGTCTCTGTGTTGACTCGAGCTTTAACGCTCGTGTGTTGCTTAGGAAATCAAACGTATTGTCACTGACTGCCTGCGTTTGATGCCTGACAATTCCTAATCCCACATGCTGTTTCTGATTTCTACAACAAACATCATAATTGCGTTCTCCTAATACGTGGAATTCTATATTAATTGAGGCAACATCAGCTGGGTTTAATTTAGTAAATTAAATTAAAAAAATAAAACTGTATTCAGAAAAAAGTTATTTTTAGTTAAAAGTAATAATTCTTGTGTATTAAATAATCCTCTACATTTTATTAAAAGCATTTTTGTTCGCATAAATATACAGGGTATGTCTAAAATTTATGCCAAGAATATCGTTGGCGATTTCGTAAATCCTGCCATCTCAAAAGGTTACAATTTTCCAAAAGAGGCACGAAATTATATTTGAGTTTTATTTCATGAGACAATTAGATAGGAACAGGAACTCTAGTCATTATTGCATTTTATATTTCAGAAATTTTGTACACATAAAATAAGGTACATAATTAATTGTATCGTATTTAACGCATTTAACTCGAGATCCATAAAATTGTAAGATAGAAGTATTTAACAGATCGCCGACAATATGTCGAGATTCCCTGGGATAAAAGACATTTAATCAAATAAAATTTTCTCAAATTTACAAGAATTGCACTGCTTCGGGGCTAAACAGCATCTAATATTCCATATCATATACCATATGGGTAAACAGATAAAAGTAACATCAATGAATATGAGATAATTTCAATCTTTTTCTTATAGTGTGAACTACTTTTTTCTAGGTGGTAGTACATGATTAAACAGATATTTTAAAGCTCACAGAAGTAAAGGATTTCCATTCAATATGCTTTAGGACTAAGTATTGTTTCATTTAATATGTTAATGCTCATGAGTAAGTATAATGATATAAGATTGGTTGCAAACCTAGGGTCAGTATTTTGTTTCTTATTTGACGCTTATCTACAGTTAAAATTTTCTCCCATAATAATTATAATAATAATATTAACCGCCTTTTTAAAATCAGCTAGACATGTCAGAGAGTGAGGAACATATTATGACCTACCAGGATGGCGTTATCAACACCTACTGTAGCAGCGTGTGGCGTGGAAAGGTTCCTGATGTCAAATGCAGAACCTCCCATCAGGCGCCGGAATCACTCATGCACTTACTCTCTTCATGCCTCATATATGCGATTTCGGACTACATCCACCTACAAAACGCGGCGTTAGGAGTTCTATATTACCACCTAAGGCACTTCTAAGGGGGTAGACCAGACACCAGTGCTGCCTTCCGTCCCCGCAGGTGTTGAGTCCGTTAATATCGACAAAAAGAAATGCCGGGTTTACTGAAACTACTCGTTCCCGACGGTCACGCTAATCCAAGCTAACAAGCCTGATAGTCCTCCTCAATGATCAACTCAAGGTGATGTATGTCGTCGAGTCCTCGGCACCTGCTGAGAAAAATATCACCTTGAAATGAGGAAGATCGGACCAAACATCGCGATCTCCAGTACAAGCCTCAAGTCATGTACCCAAGTTACTTGGTCAAGATGCTCATCCTAATAATCAATGTAATCGGAGGGATAAAGCCCACGTCTCTCTCTGGATTGAAGATCATATCGGCCAGCAAAAAACAACCGAGGTGATGGCAGGCCAAATGCAAAAGGCGGTTATTCTAGGTTCTTTCCGTCTGCTTAAGGTACACGATTCTGGTATCTAGAGTCACTAGTTAGCGAAATATCATGAGTGGCTGTAGTTAAATCGTTGGCGCGACTCCCGTGTGGAATCGGAGACCACGGGAGGATAGATGGCGTCGGTTGTTTCTAGAAAAAGTCTTTATTGAATATGCAAGAAACAAATATACATTATATTCTAAACCTTATGCGTTTATATTTTTCTCCTCGAAAGTCTTCCAATACTGAAATGTGAGAATCTGAGTTTCCACGCCTCAAATAACAATTGTGTCTTATTTGAATGTTCCTTCCTCATCTCATTTTGTGACCATCGATTCTGTTCTTTCCATCTCTCAGCTGCTTTTTGTCGTTGCCATCCCATTTTTTGAAAGTTATTCGAATTTGTCAATATTTTTTTTTGCTTATAATGTGATTCACTGATTTCTATGAGAATAGTGTTGGAAAATTTATATTAATATGCCTTGTAACGCGGCGGTACCTTATTGTCTGCAGTAAATTAAAAATATATACAAAACAAATTTAAAATGTTGGATTCATACGCTTTGAGATGTCATCATCATTATTGGCAATAATGTCAATATAAATAATTAATATTAACATATTGAAATCTTTCCAAATTATTATTTAACAGAAATTTTGCTAATAAGAAGATATGTACACAATACAGGTATTCACAACGACATAAAAATTTTAACTTCAACATTTGTTAGCGCTAAATGTTAACATGGTTAAAACCTATCTATATAATATATATTTAATCTCTGGTGTATGTAACAAATAACGGACTATTATGAGGATTCAATACTAATACTGATGGCGACAAACTGATATGTAACGGTTAGTAGCATTAATATTGATAATATCTAATTTATTTAATGGTTATTACTTATTATATGTAACAGTTATAATTTTCAATGGCAATTAGAAAACAATAATTATGTGTAGACGTTGATATTTAATAAAGGCGTCTATTTGCCAGACATTAAGCACAGTACATAGTTTAATCAGCAGCATCGTGTTATTTTATGATCAGGGCATCAGGGCATCCTTATACGAATACAAAATTTGCTCCATATCTCTGTTATTCATCATTAGAAACGATGAATGCAAAATTGTTTGAAGTTATTTTTTACTGTACACGGTAATCAAATATTATCTTAACCCTAAAAAGACGATTAAATGTAATGACATTTTGTAAATCATTCACAAAATATTTTCGCGTATAATGGATCATATTAGTGTGACGTCACATAACTATGCAATCTATGTAATAGAGTGACACACTGGTTGCCTATATATAATACTCAAACTTGACCCTTATTCTCATGAACATAAAGGCGTCATTTTTAATAGTTAGGACTCAGCACAGAACTTTATTTTTTTCTCTCCTTCGAGAGAAATATTCAAGAACTTTTACGTACATACCATCCAAACTTTGTTAATAATAATAAAAATAAAGTTACTGTAATGCGCTATACATGTGTAAATTTTATGCATCGTGGATGGTAAGTAAAAGATCTTAAATATTTCTTTCAAAGGAGAAAAAAAGTAAAATCCTGTGCTGTGTCCTAATTGTTAAACATGTTGTCTTTATTATGAGCATAAGTCTTGTTATACTAGTTGACGGGAAAGAGATACTTGGCAATTAAAAGAACATCATGGAATATGTGGTGGATTTATTTCAACCATTTCATATGTTACAGGCCGAAGAGCCATGGTAAATAAACATCCGCCAAAGAGCTGAAAATGTGGGCGTAGTTTACAGCAAAGTATAGTGCATATTACGCGAAAATCAACTGTATCCTTTCCATATCCAGACCGTACAATCTTTAATTCCCCAAGACTATCATCCTACTAGAGTGAGTTAGTATGAGTGGTTATTAGAAATATCATCGATCACAATTTTACCAAATGCATTTAGTTACAGATGAATCAACCTTTATGTATCAATAATTTTCGTACCCAACAGGTTGTAGTGGAAAATCCCCATGTAATTCTAGAACCAATTCTCAGTAGAGGTTTTCAGTGAATGTATGAACAGGTTTTGTGAATGAAATTCTAATAGGTCTATTGATCTCTGCCGGAATGATTGGCATAAAATATTTCAAAACGCCTAGTTTAATCGAAGATGTTTAAATATAAAATGTGGTTTTTCCATGAAGGCGCACCTCCATATTTTATATTGGACGTGCGTGATCATGTCTTTTCTGATAGGTGGATATATCGAAATGAACCAATTATATGTTCTACGAGATCGTCTGATTTGACCCACTGGAATTTTGATCTATGGAAATACATATATGTAACTGAAGTGAACATGGTAGAAAGGCTTGGATGCTTGAATTGAAAAAGCTTTGCATACTATACAAAATCTTGAAACGATAGCATGTTATGGTCGTTTTTAACACCATCTTCATGTAAACAGGCGTTTTAATGTTTGGAATACTAAAACTAATACCAAAAAACTGCTGCCAATTACTTGGGGATCAAAACTTCCTCACCATAGTAAAACTCTTGACGTGTGGTGGAGTTTCATAATGAAAGTAATTTTTGACATTTCAAAAAAGTCACATTTTGATGTTTCAACTCAATCTCTTCCTTGACCTCTAGAATATGTGTACCAAATTTGAAAGCTCTATCTCAAAAACTGTAGCTGCTATCGCGAACACAGACACACAGATAGAAAATTTTTTCTGTCCGAAATTTTGTATATCGTCATAATTCGTCGAGATTCGTCCAGAAATGCAATAAAAATGTTCAACTTTTTTTTCACGAATACATAACTTCCTCACTTTGAAGGATGAGGAAGTAAAATAAAAAATATTATAATCTATTCTCTATATGAATCCCCCCCCCCTCCTGTCAAACATTAATCTTCTAACCTTCCTTTCCGTAGCTTTTCTTAACATGTCACGAGTCAGTTCTTCGCATGCACTTTGTATTTTTCGTTTCAAGTGTTCCACATTTCTTGATGAGGTTTTATAAATATACTTTATTTTTAAGAGAGAGATAGAAAAATCGATTTTGGTGGCCATTGCATAAGTCTAGTCATTCCCATCCACCTTTCCCCGTAAGTATTGTTCCAATATTATTGTATGATGCGTGCCTTGTGGGCAGGTGCCCCATCGCGTATTTCGTCGCAGCTGTGGAAGCAAATGTGCAAGCAGTCCTGGAAGTTCTTCTTAGAGAAGATGCAAATAATTTTGACTGTTCAGCACCTCTCCGTAAAAATAAGATCTAATTAAATGGTTTCCGATGATTCCACACCAGACATTTATACCAATGTGGCCCTGGTTATTAACTTCATTAAGAAAAATGAGGATTTTTCAGTGGCCCAGTAATGCACATTTCTTCTATTTGGCATCCCATTACTAACAAAACGGCTTTCGTCCGTCCAAAGTATATGATGAAAAAGCTGGTGGTCAGTATCTATATTTACCACTATTTGTGCTATGAAATTATGTGCTATATATGTATTTGAGACAACTGTTCCAAATTATGCAGTTTATAGTCGCGATACCCATTTGTTTGCAAAATTCTTTGAATAGATGAAATGGTTAAATTTAGTTCACAGCTGGCATTCCTTATTGAATTCGGTTTTAGTTACTCGAGCAAGTTATTGGCACCGTGTAAATTCACCATAACAGTGGTTCCATTTGAAGATTTCGTATAGTATGCGCCACTTTTTCAATTCGAGCTTTCAAGCCTTTCTATTGTGTTCACATCAGTTACATAAATGTATCTCCACAGATGAAAATTGCATAGGGATTTTCCACTGCAACATGTTTGGTATCAAAATTATTAACAAAATTTCGCATAAAGGTTGATTCGTCTTTAACTAAAAAGCATTTGGTAAAATTCTGGTCGATGACATTTTGTTCTAATAATCACTCACACTATCTTACTCTTGTAGGATGATGGTCTTGGGGAATTAAAGATTGTACAGTTTGGACATGGAAAGGATATAGATGATTTTCTCATAATGTGCACTATACTTTGCTGTGCATTCAGCTATTTGACAGATACTTATAGTTGAATAGTTTGCAACCGTGGCTCTTCGGCCTGTAACATATAAAATAGTCGAAATAAATTCGGCACATATTCCATGATGTTCTTTTACTTGTCCAGAATCTCGTGCCTGTTCAACTAGTATAACGAGACTTATGCTCATAATGAAGGAGACATTTTTAACAGTTAGGACACAGCACAGAATTTTACTTTGTTTCTCCCTTGAAAGAAATATTTAAGCTCCTTTACTTACCATCCACCACGCACAAAATATGTTAGAATATAATATAAATATAGCGCATTACAGTAACTTTATTTTTATTACTATCAACAAATTTTCTATAGTGCACCGTATTGTATACTTTCTAACATTAAAACGCCTGTTTGCACGAGAAGAGTACTAAAACCCAGTACTCACTTTTAGTTACTCGAACAAGTAACTATCACCGTGTAAATTCACCATTAAAATCTTGCAGAAAGTCTGTTATTCGACGAGCTAGAGCGCGTTACCACAACAACGGTGATAATTTTGCGCGCTCATGGAATGGGTATTATGCAATAATTTATTACTCTATCTCAATATGAAACAAACTATAGTTGCTCATCATTTTATCATCGTGCTATTCTTATTATCATATTACTTAATTAAAACAATAATTTCTTTAACAGATAAAGCGGAAAATTTAAAGCTTTGCCCTTCTGCCGGCTTTGTTTGCAATGGTTTTATGTTATCAAATATAATTTTTTTTTTATTAAAATTTGGTAATTGCCTTGTTGTCAATTTTTGTTTTTTTCTTCTTCTATGTACATATATTAATGGAACAAACTCTTGTATCATTTATATGGTGAATGAAGTAATTATTAATATTATTAATGAAATTGTATTAGGTACTTGACAGGCGGAAATCTATTATAGAAGAATTTCATAAATTACACTGTATACTTTTAGAAGCAAAAAACATTGAGTAATTAAAATTAAGCAGCTTGTAAATTACAATATGTAATTAAAATCAAATAACTTTGTTAATAAGGACTTCATAAAACATTGTTTATTTACCGTAAAATTTTATGTACTCAATCAACACATCCAAGTTAAACAATTCCATCTGTTCCAGACGATTTATTAACTGCTTTGTTTCCCCTCATGTAGCCTCTTTCAACAAAAACATTAAGTTTCAGAATACCAGCCTCCCACTGAATATAGCACCCGCAATGTACTTTCTTCAGTCCTCTAGGGGAGATCTGGGCAAAAAAGATTTAGCAGGAAATTTGCTACTTATTTTAATATTGCATTGATAAGACGACAGATAAGTTTGATGCAATTTTTATACAGTATGTATTTATTCCAATAATAAATAATAAACCAAAATATTAAAACGGTTTTTCTAGTAAATCCCAGATTTATTTATATATATTTATATAACTCTGGGGCTTTCCACAAAACACCATATAGTGCACTCGACGCACGTTTCGCCAACCAAGTTGGCATCATGATTAAAACTAACCTGTGCTAACAATGTATCCTATTTATAACTAAAGTATTGTTACGGTTTGGTTAACCGTGACTAACTAACCAATAAAGCAGACTATATGGGACTGGCCCTCTGTCACTATTCATACTATTTTTACATTTTGTAGTTCCTAAACTTTCAAATGCATCAAGCTATCTAGTATTTGTTACATTCCTAATTATTCTTAAATTGCTACTATCTATTTTATGGTTGTTTTCAAACGTATGTTGGGCAACATTAGATTTAACTCATCTATGATATTTGAGATGAGCCATATGCTTCTTGAGTCTGATTTGGATTGGTCGTCTAATTTGTCCAACATATTGTAGCATACAAAAATGCTACTAATATTGTAATTTTACTAAATATCATAAATTTGAATAAATCTGGGATATTTTGCATATTCTTATTTCAGTACAAATTAAATTGGAAGACCACTCACATTACGTCGACATATATTGTTGGTTGCTCAAAAATAGAACATATGTTGAAGTTTATTTATGAGGAATAATTTTTTTTGTGGACTATTTCTAAACCCAACATATTAATTCTAACTTAATTAACATGCACAATTAGTCGCATTACCTAATCAAGAGCACACTGTATAAAATTCACTTAATCACATTATAACTATTTTAGAGCTATCTGCGCAACAGTATATTCTGAACCTATTTTCTGTAAACTCAAGCTTAGTTCTTCCAGGCACCAAACACTTGTCGTAATTAATACAGCAGCATACTGGATGTTGGTTCATATTTTTCTATGTAGTATCCATGTATTGGAAAATATATAACAAAATCTGAATTATAACTAATTTAAACTAGTCTAAAAAAATGCTTACCTTGTTATTTAGTGAAATTCCTTATTCTCCAATATTTGTTTATTTTTTCTTTTTATTTTCGATACCTGTACTTTTCCTTTCGTAATTTTCTGCACTTTTCTGACTTCTTGTTATTTTTATGGTGCCGGTATTTTATTTCTTATTTGCATCTTTGATAGATCCATGATAGGTTAGGTTTGCCAACATGAGTAACTTTGGAATTTCCGTTTTTTTTTGAACTTGGAGAACATTCCAGACTAGAGTTCTGAGAGTTAAAAGGTCCTGTGTGTTTAGTGGATTTCCACATAATTTCCGTTTAGAGATTTGAAAACTTATCACAGCATGTAAACAGGACTTACGTGTTTAGTGAGTTTTCCGATCTTACTTTTGCCACTATTTCCAATATTTTGTTGTCTTGCAGATCGACCCTTTCTAAAGCAGGTGAATTAAGTTTTTTTAGTTTTTTCTTGTAACTTGCTAGGCATTAGTACATGTTTTATTTTAGGGTTGTAAGAAGTTTTAAGGATAATCGTAACGATAGTCCTAACTTAAGAGGTAGATATTTTATCAAAGTATCTCATGTGGACATTTTGTGGATACAATTTCCATTTATTTTTTTGTTGGTTGGGGAATATCATCACCATACCATTTTGCGATTACCAGAAATTAATGTGGAGTACTCAGGTACATTTTTCAGTAGTAATTTGACTTTCAGCCCAGAGTGGAAAGTCAAAACCGGAAACTTTTTACGTCGTCAAGTTGCCATCATTTTATTTAGTAATTTTCCTTGAAGTTTTCTACCAGCCACCATCACCGAAATTTACCATTGAATCAGCACGACTCCAGGATCCAACAATAAGGCCAGATCTTTCTCTTATTTACTTTTAAATGTTTTTTATTTAATTAAACACCCACATTTTGATGTTCCATAATTTTGTTTTATAATTATCACTGATTAACAATATTTATAAATATTTTACATCAATATATTATTAGTGTGTAGCAACAGCATAGTATACTATGAAGGTGCACTTGATCCTTGTTTAATTTAATTTTTTACTTGATCATTAACTAAAATATTCAGTGGGAATATGCTATTAAATAATAGTTTTCATAGCATAATTTTTTCTGGCTGTACATTGTGCATCCTTATATTTAAATAGAGCCTCTTAGGCTGATTGCACAGCCCCACAAAAAAAAAAAATTCTGACCTAGCAACGAGACGAGTATATCCTTATGTATTTTTGATTGCTGATTCCGAATCCGGGGTCAAAAAAGTCGTACACCCCCAAAAAAAATTTTAGAGCCAAAAAACACCACCTGAATCGTTTTGTTTAATATTTTCGGGAAAAATTGAATGTATTACGATAAAAATAAAGGTGAATTGCAGCGTTCACCCTATCGGTATGAAACGCACCCCCATAGAGGGTGAGAACCACCCTCATCTGCCATCAAATCAATTGATAACGACAATGACTGAAAAACATCTAAAAATGTTTAAGTTTCGTTAGGTTTGCAATAAACTGACGTAGAATTCACGTAATACCCCAAAAGTACCCCTATATCGTTATGAAAAACAACCCTTAACTTCAATTACAGAAAAAAGAAAGGAAAAAAACATAAAATAACAAGGGGAACGTCTCCACCAGGACATAGCCGAAATGGAAAAACGATATCAAGGAAGATGGGATGAACACATGATAGCAGACTACTGTTGGTCTCTGAAAAGAGACACGAAAGAACAGCACAAACGACAGTAGGAAGATCGTTTGAAAATAAAGTTAAAAGATACCATAAAAAAAGGATTAAAAAAAGAAGAATTAAAAGCTACTAACGTAAGAGTACTTCTCACCCCCTTCAGGGATGCGTTTTATACCCAAATGGTGTTAAGATTGGTGACAAATGACTGCTAATATCCTAGCCATAAGGATCTTTGCAAATAAGAACATCCATATAATGAAATCGTTATCAAATTTCATTCAATTTTTCTCGAAAATATTAAACAAAACGATTCAGGGGGGTTTTTTGGCTCTAAATTTTTTTTTGGGGGTGTACGACTTTTTTTTGACCCCGGATTCGGAATCAGCGATCAAAAATACATAAGGATATACTCGTCTTGTTGCTAGGTCAGAATTTTTTTTTTTGTTGGGCTGTGTTGTTCATCAAAACTTTCAATAAGTTTATAATTCTGTATTGCTTTGCACATTTCATATTCGAAAATAAATATTATTGTTAAATGTATACTTTTTTGCATATTTTAAGTCACTACTGTTGCTAGTAGATAACATAATTTTTTTTAAATTTTATCTAACATCAGTAGAACAATATCCTGTTTTCCATAACTTAGCAGGATATAAAAAACATAAATCATTTTTTTAAGTGACGTGGCACCTTATTTACCATTCTCTAAAAGAATATTACACATTTCATTTTCTTACCCACAACTGCTCTACACGACGAAAAGCCGCCGTACGCAAGTGAGGGGATTTTTATCTTTACCCCTATATTATTAATAAATAAATTAAATTTTATTGTTTTTAACACCCAGTAATAGGCGACCCTGCAATTCTTATAGCTAATTTCGTAAGTCCCCGACTTTTCCTAGTTTCCTTTTCTTTCTTTTGGATTGCCTAAAAGTTGTTGATGTGTATTTCCGGATGAATGAACCACCATCATATCTTTAAATATCTAAACAATATCACTGATGAATTTGAAAGGTCAAGGAATCTTGAAGTGTCTCTTTAAATTTACATTTCTTAAGTATTTTATCAAGTAAATTTACAGAATATCCATTACTCACAGCTATATCCTTAATCAAAGACTTTTCTCATTGAAATCTTTCCTTATTGAATAATGATGAACTAGAAAATTAAAACTATATTTTGTGTTGAGCACAATGTTGAGGGTCCTTAGAGATATATCTTAAAGTATTGGTATATTTTCTCTAATATGTCAAATTCTAACTTATTTTTACTATTTCTAATTATTAATACATCTAAAAATGGTAGTTGTTCACAGCTTTCCAATTTCGTATATGAATTTAAGTGACGCGAGATGACTGATTTAGAAACAGGGTTATCGATATCAGTGCCTTTTGTAACACTGCAAAAATATCATCCTCATACCTAAGCCACCCTTGGAAAATACCCAAATTCTTCTTCTATTTCTAATCTGTTCATGAAAAAGACTGATAATGAATAGTTCCAAGGAGTTACCCATTGCTGTCCCTTTATGTTGTTCAAAGAAACTATCGATCGATCGAAAGCAATTTTGTTTCATGCAACGTTGAATACTCGTAAATTCTTCTAGAATGTTCAAGAAAGGTTTTCACAAGAACCATTACTAATCAGGTTGTCACTCCTTTCAGAATAGTCCTCTTTAATTAAAATAACAACATTATTATTCTTATCAGCTTTTAAGTAAAAACAATGTTATTCACGCAATCGTTTGATAATTTTTCTATCCTTTACTGATTCTGACTTTATATTGATTTTAATGACAATATTTCCTCCCTGACAAATTGTTTATAGGAATCACGAAGATACTGATTTGAATTTTCAACACTTGTAACAATCTCATCTGGAATACCTTAAGAGGCAGGTAATGCAAAATTGAATCCCTTGTTAAGGCGATCAATTTATTCTTTATCAAACGACTATGAGGAATCATTTTCTGGAATCGTGAGACCTTTCTGAGGAACACTTTCTTTTGATATTTGATGATATTTTTATTTGGTATTTTATTTGTTTGACTAAAATATAATTTTCCAACATTGTTACATTAACTTTAAGGTCATGTAATTTTAAAAATAAATAACATTTTTAAATATATTTCTAACTCAACAAATCAACATAATTGTTTTAATACAAGTAAATGTAAACAAATTAAAAAATCCGCAACTAATATTGTGTTTAACTTATTTATGTGTTTAATTTCCAAGGCGAAGGTTGAGCTGCAATGAAAGATATCAAGATGGTGTTGCATTTTTATTCAAACCAGTGTATGACAAATCTGATTCGTAATCTTCCATCAAGAATGTTTTTTTTGTAAAGTTAAGAATAAAAAAGTTAAAGTACTCTAGATTCCTTTCCAGTACGCATATTTTGGGCATCTCACCCTTTTTCTTGATTTTTGTATATGTGTATCAAACTAGCGAAGGTGATATCTCCAAAACTGTTGTTGGTATCGAGATACAAATACACAGGCCGATTTTTGCTTGAATTATGTCTTTTTTTGTCATACTTCGTCGAGATTGATTTAAATATATTTCTATTTTTTTTTCCAAATCCATTTGAGAACTAAGGAAACAATTATTAGCTAAGACACGGTGTGGCCATAACACCGACTTGAGTATTTTCAGAAAAGACAGTATTATGAAAACAAATTTCATAGATGATCTTCCTTTTCTAATGCCATGCTGAAATTCCGTATTCTGATTTTTCACGAAATTCAAAATTTCAACATTTGACATTTTTCTGATACTAATTATTTGACCGTAATTTTTTATAATCTGCTTTATTGTATTTGTAAAAAGAATTATATTCCGATGTTTTAGTTAAAGATTACAAAAGAATAGTCTAGGAAGTACGCCATTAAATTCGTGTAAAGGATGAGTAAGGATTCTGTCTAATCTTATAGTATATTTGGCCTTTGCTACGTTATACACGTTGGGCGCCAAATTGCTATCCTATACATGTTGGGCGTCAAATATAACGTTGTTCACGTTATATCCCAGGTTGGGTTACCAGTATCATACAGGCGAAACTGGTGCCTTCAGCTTCTCAGTACTCTAAATTCAAGAAATAGACAATTAATAGTTGCTCAGAGAATTTGTTATACCTTACCACACTTTATATTTTTAATCAAACCTATTCTGGAAAATTAAACAACATATGTTTAATAAAATGTTAATATCAAACGTTATCAGCCGTTAAAAATGAAAATTATATAAAATTAGGTATGTGAAATTTTTTAATTTATAAACTATTCCAAGACAAACGTAAATAATACCAGTAGGTAGATTTACACCAAATACAATTGCATGTAGTTTACAAAAAAAAAACACATAAGAAAAATATTTATATCTAGATATCACTATTATTACATTTCTCGTAATTAAAGTTCAACGATCTATCACAGATCTAATTTTGATTTGACTATATTTACAACATAAGTACCAGTACTAATTTAAATTTTAATAAGTAAAATTGGAAAAAACATGCACAAAATAAATGATTAATTATTTAACATCAAGGTCGAAATTTTTCATAAGTACATAAAAAAAAATATTAAAACTTAACTTAACCTGGAAAGTGGAAAGTGTGTTCAGTTTTTGTTCCTCAATACCAGACCAATATTGTTCCATTAACCAAATTGCAGCATTACAAAACTCGACGATGAAATTAATTGGCTCCTGACTTCCCACACTTGTCGAAAACACAAATCAACCCTCTATTCCAGCTCCACTTTGTACCTTAGCAAGACTTGATAAATTTTCATTTTCCATGACATCAAAAGTGCATAAAAACCACATTTACAACATGAACAAATTACCTAGGTGTCAGAACCTAGCTGAGCCATATAACGTTCTTATTTTAAACAACAATTTACCAAGTCGAAACCCAGTAAAAGTCCTATGATAACTCCATGATAGTCCCTGATAGTTGATAAAAGCCAAGTGATAGCCACCTTTCCTAAGAATTATTCACCGGAATCCAGTGTAAGTCTCGTGGTGGTCTAATAAAAGCCCAGTGAAAACCCCTTGATAGTTGCCTTTTCGATAGGGCAAAGTCCTACGTCCATACACATGTTTTTTTTTGTAGAAATAATCCAGCATTTAGCTGAAAAGATACTAAGTAGCATCCTTTAAATTGGTGAAGGACATATTCCCAAAACAACGATGATTAACATCCACTAAAATAATTTTGGATTAAAATTTCAATCCTTCACCAGCTACAAGACACAAAAGTAGGTACGTCCGCTCACTAAGACGACTGACTATGAAAAGGTAGGGAATCAACCGATGGAGTTATCACGTGATAGAAAACACAGAATCGCAGAAAGTCTAGTCAGAGAATATCAATGTCGGTCACCTGTCGAATGAATGTGCAATAATGTAAATACTTATCAAGACAAATATAAAATGTAAAACGTTAATTAGAAAAGTTAGAAAGATAAGAAAATTATGTAAAGTAATATTTATGCAAGGTGAATCATAAACTACCACGGCCTGAGATTCGGTTATTTGCAGAATCCATAAGTTTTGTCGACCCTAGTGCTAGTAGCTGAAGTGTGTTCCATTAATGTAATTAATGTACTAATATATTTAGCTTAAACGGTCTAAGTAGTAACAGTCTGGAATTATTTTGAAAACAATCCAACTATTATTCTATTATTATTCTATACTTACTCATTTCACACACAAGGTAACGATCTTTATAACTGAACAGGTCTATACAAGACAGACGAGCTCACGTGACCACAGATCAACTCGGTGTGCAATCCCGACAACAATTGAACACTGCCAATAAACCGAATAAATGTCATTTAATTGATGGCATTAGAAATTGAATATTTCTTTTGCTCACAAAGATTTATATCTTTGTTGAACAGAAATCATGACATCTATGATATAACCTTGAGACGTGACTTTTAATGCAAATGGATAGAATATTACTAATAATAATTTTTGTGATGTAAATTTTGAAAATGTGATGTTAAAAATGTAATTAATAAATAAAGTGAATGAACTAGTTGATTTTTATACTTAATATACATAAATATTTCTCACAATAATGAATTCAACCGTAACACCTTGTTATTTTTGGACGATTTAATAGCATTTTCAGAAAACACAGTTAAATTGTAAGCCAGCCACCACATGCTTATCACCTGCAATCTAGATTTAGTTATATTAAAATATATTTTTAGGGAATTTTTAATATTATTCCTAATATGTTAACAATATAACTTATACGTGACGGAATCTGATTTTTAATATGTATGAGGAACTTATTATTGATCAGATTTCCCCCTACTGAAAATCTCGTACTTCCCTTTCTCGATTATATTAACTCCAGTAGCTAAATATACAAACTCCACACATAAAAGAATTAGTTGTTTTTCTTTCAAGAATAAACACTTCATTGTTGCTATAAACTGTATTGTATCAAGTCGTTGTGCCTGCTCATCTTCAATCAGGTTAGGTACTTATTTTTTAAAAGATAATCATCTCCAATTACCCAACTCACAATTCTTTAATTTTATTAGTGCCGTCTGCCAGAACAGAAGTGTATTTTTAGCCTCTTTTATTGTTTATTGTTTTTGGCTCTTGGTTTCCTGCATCTAACTGTATACAACAATAAAAAAAAAAGAAATTTGCGCGCTCTGAGACGTAATTCATTTTTATTATTTTTTAACGTAGGAATGTAATATCATTCGGGAGCTGTCTAAAAATAAGTTTATTGAAGATTTAAAGCCGAACGTTTCAACAGGACGTTATGTGGCATTCGATACAGTAATCTCTTCTATATAATAATCAAAATTAATTTATAACATAGATTCTTATTTAAAAAATGTACTATATAAAAACCCGTTTTCTAATCAGGGTACCTCTGATGACACTTGTTTTCCTAACAATAATTGTTTTGTAAACAACATTCTTAACAATATTGAAATTGAATAGATATTCTGATCACCACTTCGTTATCAAGTTTGATATGTCGATATTAAAACAATAATTTGACTTTCTTTTATTGACGCCACTCAATTATTGTTTCTGTGGGCGATGGCGCGAGGACAGATTTAATCTATTAACTAAGAATTTTAGCACATTTATTGTTTTGTGATTAACATCTGGGCCTCGATTCTTGAATTGAGGGAGCAAAATTATTTGGGTAATCAGATGGATGAAAATATGTACAAATAATAAATTAAACAAAGACAAAACACATGACTTTTCTAGCAGGGACCGCTCTGGCGTTTACGCCGCCCCGGATAAAAAAACAAATTGCCGCCCCTTTTAAAGTTATTTTTTTCTCAATAAATGATGGTTTTAATTTGCAATAAAAACGTATATTTAAAAATAAATAAGTATTAAAACTTAACATTTGGTACAAAACAGTATAAATTAAAATAAAATAGAGTTGCAGTACCTATAGATACCTAGTTGCTATATTTTAAAAATATTTATTGAGTTTTAAACATACAGGGTGCAATTTTACCGCTATTACGATTTAGATTTTTTCTCACTTATACCTAAAACCTAATCAGAAAACACATAGAACCACAGTAATACATTGTTTGTTTGAGTTATAATCAGAAGAAAATTTTTTCTCACTTTTAATTTTGCAAATTTTTATATTACCTTTTTTAAGTTTATTTGATCAGCAGTTTCATGTTCAGTTGCTAAAATGGCCAAGCAGTTTAGTCGATTTTGCATAGAAGTTGAGCGTAAAAAGGTTTTGATTAATTTTAATTTGGAAAAACTTCTTTCTCCACTTGCTACTGATATTGGAATAGTCAGTAGTATTCTTAAGGCAATACTAAAATTTGGAGCAAAATTTGGCATTATTATAATTTAAAAAACATCACTTGGACTTTCTTTTTTTGCCCAAAAGTGCACAAACTGCAGAAATTTCCTCTACTAATCCTAAACCGGTAATGTCAGCTGATTCACCATCAGTCAAAACATTTTCCAAATCTTTGCAAACCTTTATCAGTGTCTCTTTAGGCATGTTTTTTAAATCATATATATTATATAGAGATTGCAAATAGGTACTATGGTGATTCAGTTGTTCAAATCGACTATCTAGTGCGTTTAATGCTTGATCAATAGTATATTTAGAAGAAAAATATTTTTCTTTGGGATCTTCGATTGGTTCGTCCCTGGTCTCATATGAAAAGTTGGCCTTTTTTCATCTTACGCGGTGTCGCGACGTTGTTGATTCAACATTGGCTATAGTGTTAATTTCATCTGCCGATTCTCTTGCGTCAACATTAATTTCATTGAAAGACTTATCTGATCGAAGATTTTTAAAGAAATGTTTGCAGTTCTCTAGAAGATCAAGTGCTTTCTTCAAATCAAAATCTTTTGTTTGCATAAGCTTGCTTATAGGATTAATACAGTTTAAAATTTTATACCATAAGACTATTGAACATGAGAATTTAAATTGTTTAATGCAACTTAGCAAACCCGAATCCTCGTCTCTTATTGAGATATCGATGTCTTGGTTTTCATAAATGCTTAGCAAAGCGTCGTATATTTCACCAAGTTGAAATCTTAAGGGCGTTAAAGTTTCTATCCTGCTTTCCCATCGAGTGTCATTCAAAGGTTTTAATGTTAATCCTTCGACCTGTTTTAAAAATATTGCCCATCGAAAAGTAGAAGAAAAAAATAAATATATTTCTTGGATCATATAAAAAAATTGGCTGCTTCCAAGGATGTTTTTGCCATATCATTTATCACTAGATTGAGCGAGTGACACGGAACGTAGAATACTCGTGGATTTCAATTCCTAATTCTAGATTGCACTCCTGCATTGTTGCCCCTCATGTTAGCCCCGTTATCATATCCCTGCCCTCTTATATCTTGCACATCACATCCCATTTCATGAAACTCTTCAATTATAATTTCATATACTTGTCTTCCTGTAGATCTTTCCACAGATAAGAAACCTAAAAACTTTCGTAGATTTTTATTTCGACATCGTTTGAATCAGAATCAGACTTATTGATGGAAGCATTTATAATTATCAGGGTTATTTGCTCCACCTTACTAATGTCAGGAGTGCAATCTAATATTATGGAATAGAATTTCGCTATTTTTATTTCAGCAAAAATTTGCGATGTTACACTTTCGTGAAGCAAGTCTCTTATCTCGTTTTGAATGTTTTCTCCAAGATAGTGAGCTCTGGTTTCCTCTTGTTTAAGCACTCTACGCAAGTGTTCCTCCATGACGGGGTCAACTTCAGATAGCAATTCAACTATTTTTAAAAAGTTGCCCTTATTATGCTCAAAGAGCTTGTCGCTTGTACCTTGAAAAGCTAAACAACTTTTAGTAATTGTTACAGTCCTTAGAAGCACCTCGTACCAATGATTCGTTTCAGCGTTAATAACTCTTTGGGCAGCTGCATCTATAGTTGTACAATACTTTAACTGTTGACTCAGTTCTAGCCAGGATTTTTGATCCTGAATATGATTTTTAGAAATTTCGTGATTCTTTAAAGTTTCAACGATGTGCTTCCAGCTTTTAAAACCTTCTTTTGAAAGGGAACGTGACACACGGCCGTAAACTATACAGCAAAAGCAATATATGCAGTTTTTTTAAGTGGAGTACACTAGTAAGTACCTTATAACTCCATTTCTTAAAATTCGAGAATAGTAGTAATTTGCGCAAAATTTTCGACCAGTGCCATCATAAGGAAATTTGTAATTAAACAATTGCTTAGATGGACCTTATTGTCGTACTAAAAAACTTCTTTCGGAATCTCCTAAAATTCTGGGGCACAATTCTGTACCTAAAGTTTGTACAGTGCATTCCGTGGGTGGTAGGGTGGGGTCAGTTTGTAGAGGTAGAGTGCTACTGGTGCTAACCAACGTGCCTTCTGTAAGTGCCAAGGCGGTGTCAGTTGGTAGGCTGCTTTCATTTGGTGACAAAATTTTTACGTTTACGTTTTTACATGATTGAATATGATTCTTATATAATGCGTCAATAAGGGATTAAAATAAGCATGGCGGTTTGTGCAATGTGGGTAAAAGAATTATTTATTTTGCCTGTACATTTTTTATCAATTATTAAATTTTTATTTGGCAGAATTTATTGAATAACCAAAACTGTAAGCTTTTTGTATTTACCTAAATTCAAAATGGCGGACGCATTAACCAAATGCCGTTCTTTATGTAGTTAGCACATTTGGCCCTCAATTATTTTCTTATTCAGAATAATTTTATGATCCCTTGTGAATTAAGTGAGCTCAAGTTTGCCGCAATCCGGTAACTAATTTGAAAGGTACTATCGTCTACAATTTAGTGAAGTTTACTGGAAAAGAAGGACCGGAAGCTTCTATTCTGCCTGTAACTTTTTTATTACTCATCCAATTTGTATGCTACAGATATCGTTGGAGATACAATACTGTATGTTATTTCAGTTTCTGGGCACATTTTTCATATAAGTTAAATTCAAAATGGCGGACTCATTAATAAAACGCCGTTTTCGTAATGTAGTTGTTACTTTTCACTTTTTTTTATTTCGGAATTGTAATATCTATTGCAAATGAAATAAGTTCAAGTTTGCCATTTTTTGATAACTTGTTTACAAGTTATAATCATTTAAACTTTATAGACAGAATTACGTTTTTTCAAAAACTTAATATTTATTTTCCTGCAGCTTAATATTTCAGTAAAATTAATAGGGATACTTTGTGGCAAAGTAACAACCATAGTTATTTACAACAGCACTCAATTATTGTCGCCTGCTAGAAATTTCTCTAGAAATTTTTTTTTGGTGAATTTCAATAATTCAGTAATATTGGATTCTATTCTTGAGTTTCTCAAGGCTGTTAAATTTCATTCCGGTTTTATAAACTTTTTTTTGTAAGTTCACCCAAATAAAATTGTCTAATGGATTTAAATCGGGACTATAAGATGGCCGAAAATTAGGTTCAATTAAGTTTGATACCCCATTTGTCAAATAAACTATACTGGCCCTAATTGTATGATCAGTAGTCCCTTTCTATAAAACTATGCACCAATTTTGGCCTACCTCACGAAATATGTAGTCTTGTGTAAAAAAAAACAGTTGTTCCAGTCTCCACTTTTGAAATTACATGAGTGAATTACAGAAAACTTATTTGACTTGCTGTCTCCTTTCCTAAAAACTAAACTATATAAATAAAATGATATGACAGAATGGTCGAAAGTAAAGTACACTTGGAAATTTTCCTAGTTTGATCCCTGGTCATGTCAGTGGAATCGACTGTGTGAGAGATTACTTCAATAATAATGAATAAAATGTAAATAATAAGGAAGTAAAATATTATGCCTTTATATTGTAAAATTAACAACTTAAAATTAATCAAAAATATGGCTACAATATGTTATCGTAAGGACGTAATGTTTAGGTCCTATAAAGTCGCAGACCAATAAGTACCAAAAAAAGGTCAGTTTGGGACCCCATGTTATCTGAGTAGAATCCTGAAACCTAGGAATAACACAATTTTCTCAATTCCAGTATCTGTCTTATCCATAATTTTGCGTTGTGACAAAAAGTGATTTATTTACAAATATATATTTTTCGCATTCCTAATATTAAAATAATTTATCATGCTGAATAATTTGGACGATGTTTTAATAGATATTCGCAATCAAAATAATTATTGTTATTGACCCCAGCTATTGAACTGCCACACAGTTCTACTAAGTGCGGCAGTGATATCGAGTACATAATAATAAATAGAAATGTATGCATGCCTGGGGCTTGCAATACGTTTACAAATTACGATCCAGATACAGTAGCATTCCTTGAGACATGTAGAGGCGGTGCCTTAATTACTCATTTTATATACTTCAGCCACTATTTGTTAATAGATTATAGTTATATGCTATTGCAACAACATAACAGGTAGCAGGTAGCTAGAAAGTTTCCAATTGATGATTAGCTTTGCTTTAAGCGAATAAAAAAAATAACGGACGTTGTTTTGCAACTATGTGAAATGTTGAAACATATTCATGGATTAGTCCCGGTTTGTTACTTTTCTCTGTGTAAATTTTAACTTCTTATTACTTACTACGGTTGTAAAACTTAACTTATAGAGCAGAGATCAGATAATATAATGGTCATAATATCTGTAAAAGAAATCGGTCTGGGCTAGGTGCACCTTGACAGTATTTTCTCATTACTATATCCAACTTAAATGGAAAAAAATTCGTTCATATTTGATTTTTCCGTTTTTCAGGGTAACGAATAATCTGGCGATAAACTTAAAAGAGAGCTTTCTGCGCTCAAAATCGTTAGACTTATTCCATTAATCTTGTTTTCAAGGGATTTTATTGAATCCTTATTTAATTTAAATAAGATTCCTCGTTTATTACTATCTATGTCTTTGAATCATATACATTAACATCTAAAATTACTGTTGCATTTCCTTTATTAGCTGGCAGAATTTTAATATTTTGATTATGTTTCAAAGACGAAACTGAGTGTTTTCCTTCTGAAATACTATTCTTAAATTTGTATTGCTTTTCTAACGCAATTTTTGACCGTGAAAACATTAATTACGTCCAATAGTAAGCTTTGTGTTGTCTGCAAATTTTGAAACTGGTTTTTGGATTAATGCAAAATTTAAACCTTTTGACAATATGAGATTGACTGCTATGGTTAAAACTTATCGACAAATTAATGACAGTTTTGTCAATTAATGGATTATATTTGCAACTCTTCAATTTATTATTCCATAAGTAAGTTTTCTATAATTTTTTTAATGCGTAGCCTTTTCTAAACTGAATTGTTTAAGCTAAATATAACATAAAACATAAAACATATAACATTGTATATACGTTGTAAATCCGGCTTCACTTTGTGATATAATTGGTTTTCTGTATTGTAAATTTTCTCTAAATTAGCAGTCATTTTGTATTTTTATGATACTGTATCCTTTCTTTCAACATTGATTTGCTTGCTTTTTTTCAAAATTCTCGTTGTTTTTGTATTATGAAAGGAAACTTTTGGTCGTAAAAATTTTGGTACAATATACACACTACACTAACTGCACTTGCAAAAAATAATCCATACCATACATATATAAAAGCTCAAAAAGTTTTCTTCTCCGGTTCCTCAAGCGGCTACCGCTTCACCAATTTTGATAATTTTTTTTTTTCAATGAAAGGTCTCTACCCTCAGATGGATCATGACACATTTTTATATTTTTTAATCACCAATTTCATATGTAAAACAAAATAAACAAAAAGTAATGCATGTTAGCGTATGCTAAGCGCGGCGTTACTTGAAGCGACCTCTACCACCAACCTCTTAAGAAATGGAACTAACGCATCTTAGCCTGCTTGGCTTATTCTGTGCCAGTGTGCTTTTCGGTTATTGTTTACATTCGAGTTTTCAGTTACTTTGCTGCAAACAGGATTGTTTAAATGTGACTTCGACTTTTTACTTGCTTTGCAAATAGGAATTTAGGCTAAGTATTTTTAGTTTAATTTACTATTTTTATTTGTTTTTCGGGATAAACCTATTTTAAGCATGGAACGATATGTTGTTCCTATTGTAGGTGACGGAAATTGTTTATTTCGTTCTGTTTCGCATTGTTTATTTAATAATGACCAACATCATCGCGAGATACGCATGTAAGTCGTCGAAAAAATTAAAAATGAATGGGAATATTATGAAGGTTTTATTGTTGGAGATCCATCGTATCGGTTACCGATTACAAATTCCGCTGAATACGAAAATTTATTGTCTTTAGATGGCGAGTTCGTCGGCCATGTCGAATTACACTGTATTAGTCAGCTGTTTCCTGATCATTTGTTTAGAGTGTATAGAGATAATAACAATAACGAAACTCTTGATTATGGTACTGGAAATATTATTTCTAATTTACTTTTTTCTGGTAATGTTGATGCACGACATTATCGTGTTTTAGAATTTTGTCCTGTCACTAATGATGCCGATGTGGAAAACGCACTCTGCAATGTTGTGCAACATAATATTTCAAAAAAACGTAAATTAAGAAAAACGTTGACTGGCGGCAGGGAAAGGAGACGCGAACGCACACAAAAACGTCTAAAATACGAAAAAAAACCTGCTTTACAATGCAATATAGATGTGCCGTTTCTGATACTATTTCAAATGTAACTCCATTCAACTTAGGTAACTTAAACAATTAGTAGTTATTGCTCTGCCCGGTACTTTTCATGTGAAAAAAATTCAGCTGGCTACTTTGGTCTTTGTTGCTGTAATAAAAAGTTCAAACCGGAATTTCGGAATCCTGATAAAATGGAAGAATTATTTACAGGGAATGACGAGATATCGAAAAATTTTCGAGATGATATTCGACAATATAATAGTGCTTTGTCGTTCGCGTCATTCGGGGCAAATATAAAATTACTTTCTGGATATGGTCCGTATTGTTTCAAATTTCTTGGTGTAGTACATCATAAAATTTGGTCATTATACCCTCAAAATAGAGGATGTGCTTCTTATGGACAGTTATACATTTTAGACTTTTCCGAAGCCAATCAAAATAGACTTGAACATGCTGCGAACAGTTCCTTGAGAAAGGACATTCTAGAAATACTAAATCGTGTCGTAAATCAATGTAATCCTTATGTGATGGCATATAAGACAATGCATCAGAAGATATGTGAAGAACAGAAGTTAGCTTTAAAAGAAAATCGTGTACCTATTAATTTGGTAATGCGTTTTTATCACGAACCCAAATCAGATCCTCGACGGTAAAATGATCCTACATGTTATGAAGTTGCAGCTGTTTTTGAATCAGCCGATGGTGCTCCACCTTCTCATAGACATATTGCTGTTTACGCACATGACGGTGCAATAAAAAATATAGATTTTGACAGTATGCATTGCGATCCGATGTCATATGTATTAATCTGGCCGTGCGGGGAACCAGGATGGCATATTTCAATGCCAACTGGAGGAGAGCGCAAAACTAAAATTCGCCAAAATATTTCTATGCGAGAATATATATCTTACAGACTTATGGTTCGAGGTTAAACTCCTGTAGGAGACTTCAATCCAATAATTAATGCTGGGAAGTTAACGCAGCAGTTGATTGTTGATTATTACTGTCGCGTCGAAGGCGACAGATTGAAATTCATCCGTAACCAGTAGGTGAAATTTCGAATAGATACATACGTTGGTCTTGCAGACGCTTTACATGTAAGGGCCGACAATGGAAACTTAAAGGCTGGACGTGTTGTTATTTTACCTTCATCGTTTACTGGCAGTCCTCGAAACATGATGCAAAATTATCAGGACGCAATGGCCATTGTAAGAAAATTTGGTAAGCCAGACATTTTTTTGACATTTACATGTAATCCTTTATGGCCTGAAATTACAAATAGCATACATTCTTATGAAACTGCTAATAATAGGCCAGACGTTACTGTTTGCGTGTTTCATGCAAAAGTAAAGGAACTCTTGCGTTTAATTAACCAAAAACAAATATTTGGCGAAGTACTAACATATTTGTACACTGTTGAGTTTCAAAAGAGAGGTTTACCTCATGTTCACCTAGAAAAGTCTAAAATGTATAACTGTCCATTAGAAACACATCCTCCATTTTGAGGGTATAATGACGAAATATTATGATGTACTACACCAAGAAATTTAAGGAGGTGCTGTAACATGAAACTTTCGTCACTCACTTGCATTTTCCAATACACCCGCCGTCGAATTTCGACGGGGTTACGCTAGTTATTAATATAAGTCCCGTACCTATTATATAAATATCGTCCTCGATATTACCTGAATATTATTTGTGGCATTCTATTCATTTTTCGTTTTCTTTCTTCTACTATAACGGTTTCTACAAGTGATGATGGAAAGGATTATCCCATTTAAATTTGCCAATAACAAACTAGATGCCAAAAAATAAATTTAAAAGGTAGACCGTGTAAACCTCTTTTAGTATTAAATAAAATTTTACTTATGTTCAGCTTGTTTATCTTATCATAATTAATTTTTTATAACTTAAATAGACGATTTTGAAAAACACACGCATTTTTAACTTTTAGATCAATACCATCAAGATCAAAAGACAGAATTTTGATTGATAACAAATATTTAATAAATACATATTCGTTTCTATCCAGTATCCTATCTACCGAAAATTTCTTCTAATAAATTTTTTGTGTGCTATGCTATTAACACTAATAGTAATAGAATTGTGGAAAGAAATTCTTGACATGAAAATTAATTTTGTTGAAAATAACTTAATGAAAATGTCTACTAACAAGCTGGGCATTGGGTTTAAGGCAGTTCCATCCAAGAAGGGAAAATTTCTTATTAAAATTTTAAAATAACAACGCATTTATAAATTGCAAATCTTAGAAACGAATCCTTGTATTTTCAGTAATTTAAAAATATATTTACCTCATAATAAAAAGCAAACTCTGAACGTAAATACGAAGGATACTAATTTAAGATTGGTGTTGTGTTTGAAAAAAGAGGACTCGAACAAATGCCTTAGAGGCAATTCCATTACCATTCCCAGACTTTCGAATACACTAAGGCATAAAGTTGAAAGTAATTCTCCATTTCATTTCCTATTTTTATTTTTCAATCTGCATTGCAATTTGAAAATACATATTTTGTTTTTCTTTCTGTTATACTAACGTAAGTAAATAAATAATTATTAGAAAAAGAATAAGGAAAATCATTTAAATAAAAATGTAGTGATTACAAAACCCATTTACCCTCTTCGGCCAAACAGAATGATCCAAAAGTGTACAAAGATAACAGAAATATAAATATAAATAATCCATTTTTGTATTGTTCGCAATAAATTTTAAACAAAGCGTTGAAATGCGTTTGAACACATTGTCAGAAGCCAATTTTTACCCATTAGATGGTTCATCGGATTTTTCTTTCCATTTGTTTCCATCGTCAAGGCCCAGCAGCGAAGAAACATATAGACCGAGCTAGTGCATATCTATTGATTAAGCGATGGAAATCCTGGCTCACTTCTATGAGAGAAAATTTCTTTGATAAACTTCAATAAGACTGTGCATTGTACTGCTGTCTATAATGGGTATAATGTTCCTCGGTGTCCATTAGAGAAAAGGCAGTATATTTAAATTCACTGCAAAATAAAAATTCTAATCATGAACTATGGAAACGCCTAGAGCAATTAAATATTCGTTTTAAACGTGAAAATATTGTACCTCCTAATTTGCAAAATGTTGTAGAAATCAATGATTATTTTCTTAGTGTTTTCTGTAAAAATGATAACTATGATATGACAATAGACTATTATAATAACACAAAATTTAGTAATAATTTATCATTCTCGTTTACCCTTTTAGATACTTACGCTGGTTATAATGCAATTAAGAGTATAAAATCGAATGCTGCTGGAAATGATACAATAACATTACACATGTTAAAACTATGTTTAAACCATATTACACATCTTATAAATTGTTGTCTCGAACAGGGCTACTTTCCGTCGTTATGGAAAGATGCAATTGTTTGTCCGGTACCTAAAATTGCGAATCCTTTATCCGTGGAGGATCTACGTCCTATTAGTTTACTGCCAGTTCTTTCAAAATTTTTGGAAAGAATAGTTTATGATGAGATAAATTCATACCTATTGTTGCATAACTTATATCCTTTACATCAATCGAGATTTTGTAAAGCATATAGCACCACTAAAGCTCTTTTGAATCTTAGTGACAACATCCTCCGTGCACTATATTGTAATATGGCAGCGATTCTAGTGTCATTAGACTACTCCAAGGCATTCGACACGAGTGACCACGTACTTCTTTGTGCAAAACTCAATTATTATGAGTTTGATGAAATATCACTACGGTTTTTTAATTCTTATTTGTGTGAACTTCATCAAAGTGTATCAGTTTCAGAAGAAATATCTGACCCTAAAATAATAATATTAGGTGTTCCCCAAGGATTTATTCTTGGGCCACTTCTGTTTCTTGTATATACTTTAGATATATTTAACGTTGTAACTAGTTCTAATCGCCAGGCATATGCAGATGACACCCAACTTCTTCATTGTATTGACCCATCTGATTCTGACAAAGCTGCTAATTTAATCTTTAATCAACCAAGATTTAGACAATATTTATAAATATTCACAACGACTTAACCTTAAGATCAACCTTAATAAATCGTTTGTCATTTTATTTTGTTCTGAAAACAAGCGACAAAATTTAAAGTCATCTATTAAAATATATATTAATCTCGAAAATTTATCTTTTTCAACACATGCTAAAAACCTGGGAGTAAGAATAGGTGAAAAGTTACGTTTTGATCAGCAAATAAAAATGCTTTTACAACTTTTCTATTGTCGATGAGAAATACTATATGCTAACAAACATATACTAAACTTTAAAAAACTAAAAAAACTTTGTGAAAGCTTAGTTATGCCGGTTTTCTGTTAGTGGGACATTATGTAACTATTTCTGCTTGGATCGAGTTACAAAAAAACCACTACAAATTTTGCAAAATTGTTGCTGTCGTTTTATTTATATTTTAAGGAAATTTGATCATGTTTCCGCCAAACGTGTAGATTTGCGATGGCTAAAAATGGAACAGTTAGTCAAATTTCACTTTTTAGTTTTTTTTCTCTTAATCAAATTTTCCATCCCCACTTATTTAAGAGATGAGCTAGTTTTTAAGCTGCCGTTCACATTGTAAATATTAGATATCAGAACATGCTAACCATGCCACATCATAATACTACATTATTTAATTCCAGTAATACCTGGGATTTTTGGGTATTTACTGCTCACATACCTTATATCATCATTTTCAGCGCCACAATTGGTGGTTATTTAGTATCATTTTGTACATTAATTAGTCTTAACATGAATGTGTGTGTAATTTCAAATGTATTATTATTACTATTATTGTTGTTATTATTTTTTATTCTTTCTTTTATGTATCTTACTTATTTCTCTTTGTATTCTGCCTAGGTGGTTTACAATGTTAAGTGTAAGAATAGCCATGTGGCTAAACTTCGCCTTATAAATTGCTAAAAAAAAAGAATGTATGTACATTTCTTGTATTGTATATATATTTTTTTCTGAATAAAGTCGAATACTACTATTATTATTATGATATTATAGATGAAACTTCTGACAACATCCTCGGATAACCACTCTTACCTGGCGTTCCTCTGGAAGTAAGTAAGTGTGTGGTACTCATGTTTCTCGGTAGCTAGAAACTTGGTCGCCTTCCTATTATAGTGGCCTGATGCGAGGTGACTTCTTCCATCAGCCTTGCCTTGGTGTACCCGACCTTTATCTCATTAGGCGTTAGCTGACTTTATCTCGATATACTTCCTCTGTAGGTGAGGTTTTTGTTGCCGTTTCTGCTGGCTGTCCTTTGTTGGCGTCTACTGTTTCGCTGATGTAGTCGGCTGACTTTCTCCTACAAGGGAGACACTATTACTTTTTCATCACAGCTGGGGACTTACCTGTGGCAGCTTCCCTCTTTGGCTTGGGAATTTTCTTTTCGGAATCCTGGCTGTCTTTGTTTCTGACAACTTTCTTCCTTTTCATTGTGACTGAATTTTTTTTTCAGCGCTAGTTATTGATCACACTATTGGGAAAAAAATCTTATATTGTCTTCAATAATCTTGTACTTATATGAAAGATGAGAGCAACCATGTGCCTTGGAAAAAATGACTTTTAAGACATTAATTTGTATAGGAAATTAGTCTTTACTTCAATAAGGAATTTATCGCTTCAATTATGCAACTCATTTCAGAAACATCCTGTATGTTTATGTATTATTATATTTTTATAACTAAATATTTCAGATTTTAAATTTCATTTGATACTTTAGTACACTATTCCTTGGCAGTGATCCATATAACTACAGAAAATACTTTATAATTGTTAAAGTTAGTTACCTGATTGAAAAGATGAAACTTTCATCATCATCATCAGTAGTCATTCAGCTCCACAAGGGAACCTCGACTTTGTGCAATTTCTTTCACCATTCGATCCTGTTCGTTGCCTGAGTTTTCCATTTCACTAAATGGATCCTCCCTGCATCTTCGTCAACTCAATCATTCCACCTGAGCTTCAGTCTTCCTCTTTTCCTGTTGGCATCCGGTTCAGCATTTAGGACCTTTTTTCCAGGTGTACCTGCATTATATTTTTAAAACGCCCCCCCCCCCCGGCCCGGGGGGCTGTGCTTTTTTTGCCAAAAAAAAAATTTGTCCCCCTCCCCCCCCTGATGGTGTTGGGGGCTGAAGTTGTACCTGCATCTCCAGGTTCCATGTTCATAAATATCACCAAAGATATTGAGGAATTTATTTTTCAAATGTGTTTAGGAGTGCTTTATCGACTTTAGTCAGCATCAAAGTTATTGTCTCATCAGGAACCACAAAATTCTTGTATAGCCTCATTTAGTTTGACTAAAAAAAATATTAACTAGAAGAATTCGCTGTTTAATTTCTGCTGCGATCTTTTACCAAAGATTCTAAGTAAACAAATTCTTTCATAGATTCAAAATTGTACCTATCCATGTTTTTAACCAGCATCTCTAATTCTTCTGTTAGTTATGGCCACCATGAATTAAATTTTCCACTCATTCACATTAAGTCCGATATTTCCTGATGAAGCTTGCAAAGGTTTCCTTGTATTTTTTAACCGAACTGGTGACTATATCCATATCATCTGCGTAATCTAATGAGCCTTATTATGTGACCTTGATTAAAATGTAGTTGAAATGTATAAAGAAACAAAAAGTGAAGAAATACTCAAATTAATCCATAAAATGTCAAATGTAATTATCAGTCAGAATAAGGGCCAATCTGAACAGATTTACAGAAGATAGTATCTTTACTTTCTCCAGCGTCTCGTATGACCTTTACTATGACAATATTATGAAATTTTACTAGATATTTTTTTCCCAAAATTCAAGTGGTTGGTCTCATTTAATAAGTCTGAGCGTAATTATTTATCGTTTAAGTTAAAAATAAAACATATTTTAATTCGTGGTTTATTGTGTAAGCATTCCTAGTAATCAACGTGAATCACAATATAAAAAGTTCTATATTTTTTTTGCTTTCACTTATTTCAGATAATTAATTATTAATTCTATTTACCGTTAATCTTGTTTTAAGTGGATGTAGAAACAGATATTAGGTTCTATTTAATGTGGCACGTCCGCAACTTAATTTAGTTTAAATATGTGAGTTATTCTGACCCGTACACAGTTTTGAGGTTGTGGTAACACTATATCCGAATTCAAATTTATGCTTTTTAATTTACAAAAAATACATCATTTAAAAGAAAGTTTCTAAACGTGACTCTAAAATAATTTATAAATAACGGATGAATGAAGTCATGTTTAATATCTTAATCCAGTGACATTATAAACAGCTTGAATGATAGTGAAACCAGTATCTTTAAACAGACATTTTAATTAATCTTCATATTTTTGCTTACAATCAATGTTAGTTATCTTCACACTTTGGACACTGAAGTGTATAATGTATAATAAATTTAGGTTTTGACAATAATTTATTTGTTTAAAGTTGTAATTTTTTCATTTATTTTAGGTAGCTAATTTTTCATTTTTATGTGTTTTTTTATAATAGCTAATATCTATTTTTTTATATTTGTTAAATACTTCAAAAATTGACCTGACATAGTAAGTGATGTCTGACGGATAGTAGCACTGACCACCAGAGGGATACACTTATCACTTACTAAGTCTGTTTTGCTTAGTCAGCTTTAGGCTAGCCTGGTTTGCTATTATTATTTGTCTTTTCTATTACTTATGGCATTCTTACGAGAACATAACAAGTTCGAAACTGGTCTATGTCGTGTGGAATTGACAAATGATCTCAGCTACCAAACAAGACATGCAGGTTTAATTTAACACACGTCGAGGCTTTTGTCCGCTGAGTAGTTGTTTCCTGTAAATCTTATTCAGTATATAGTTTAGCCCACCAGGGTTAGAGATCACTGCTCTCGGTACTTGCTCTACAGGTCACTATCAGTCAGTAAAACGTCAGGATGTCTGACGGGTAGTAGCACTGACCACCAGGGGGATACACTTATCACTCACTATGTCTGTCTTCCTTAGTTTGCTTTAGGCTATCTGATTTGCTATTATTATCAGAGACAACCCGAGACGCGCAAGTACGTGCTAAAATTTAATCCGCAGTATTGAATTGGTCGATTGTAATGGAAGGTGAAAGTAGATGGCGCAAGAAGCAAACGCCCGCGAAAATTCAAAACCCCCCCTTTTTATTATTTTATTGATATTATTTATAAGCTTTATTTCTGTAGCAGTTGGTGATCGTTTGTGGACCAGAAGTAGTCGATTAATTGTTTTTAAATACTTCTATTCGCTGGAAGTTAAAAACTAACCGAGTGACTATCTCTGATGATCCACAAACGATTACCAACTGCTGCAGAAACAAAGCTATTTTAAAGTTAGAATACAAAACTAGATGTTAATTAATTTTTATGTTAAACTAATCAAAAGGTTAATTGTAACCTTGTTGAACCACTTAACACAAGATTTAAAAGAAATATGTTTTTGTATTGGATAATTAACATAACACTCAAAACACAAGTAGGTAGGTAATAATATTTTGTACAAAATTTATTAAAATCAGAAAAATACAAAAAAGCAAATTTAGGACATTTTGTCAATATATTACAGAAAATATCAAGAAAGCATGATAGTTATTTATGCAACAAGACCGGAAAGTGATTCTTAACAGAGCGAGCTGGAAATTTCCATTGCAAACGCCCTGGCGAGCCCAGTAAAGTCACTTTCTGGGTGTGTTGTGTACAATATTTTTTCTGCAATGGTTCCTGCTAGCCTCAAAAAAACTTTTTAACTTTAATAAAATATAAAAATCAACTGACAGACATCAGACACTTACTTTCAATGAAGACTGGAATAATCATTTTTAATTGTTATCGGATACTTTTTGTCAACAGAAAATGACATAAGGAATCGGTAAAGACTTTTACAAATCCTTATGTCACTTTGCCGGGCTAGACCTGTAAATATGTATTTTCCACTAAAAAAATTGGTCACAGTTAAATTTCTAGAAGGTTGCAGAAAAAGATTATTTAATGGTTATAATTAAATTTAAAATATTTATTAGGTTTGACTTGCAGAGAGTACCTTAAAATGTTATTAAGTGCTAGATAAAAAAATCATGTATTGTTTGGCACGCAACGTGGCTCTAAAAATTAAGGTTCTAATTATGCGAAAGAATCTTCAGTTTTCTCTTTGTCTCATGAGCACCATTTTTTTATGATTCTTTTATTCATTTTGCCTCACGAGAATCTTTTTTATTTTGCTTCTGTGCCTCATTGTGCCTCTTACACCACCACGGAATCCCAATTCTAATAATTCCCCGGTCGTTTTCGAACAGTGACATTCTGATCTGATACAGAAGTGCTGGAAATCTCCTCCAAAAATTCACTATGCTAGGAAATTCCCCCGCCAACTCATAAGGTATATTCTTTGAAGTTGAGGCCTCGCTTGAGGCTAGATCTGAAGTAAAATGAGATAGATATTAGCGACCATGTTTATTGGTTCAAATCTATATTTCTTTATTTTGAATAAATTAACAAATAGTAAAAAGTCTGCGATAATTCTACCAAGCTAATTAGTAACAACTATGGATTGATATCTAAGGACCCCTCACCATCAACATTTTGTAAAACACATATTACCTGCTTACACTTGGTATGTTGCCAACTGAAATGGAAAAAGTGTGGGCACTGCATTGCGGGTCAACCTATGACTACTTAGGTCGACATAACTCTCAACAGTAAAATGACGGGAGCATATCCTATAATTTTGAAGAGTTTCTTCAGTGTAATGTATACCCATATTATCTTGCCAAATTTTTGACCTGTAAAATATAAAAAATTGTGCTGTTAGAAGTGTTGTTAATTTAGTGCAGGCCTTAATTTACCTTTCCAACCTTGAAGGAAAATAATGAAGTTTTGCCACATCATCCTCCGAAGAACCACACACATAACACAATCTAATTCGTGACTCTGTAGCCATCTCAAACAAAAAATAACCTACAACCAATTTCAAAGTTTATCATGAGGAATGAAATAAGTAAAGGATACAGTTAGCACATTTTCTAATACTGTTTACCCTTTCTGATTAATATATAGGTTAGATATAGCGGATAAAATTATTTATAATTTTAAAACTTACCAGTTATATGAAATTGTAGTCTTTAAGAAGAGAAATAGTCTTTAACACACAAATATTACAAAATACAACGAGAAATAATCAAAATCACGACAAAATAACAAACACTTCTTTCATCAGTTCAAGTTGACAGAAAAATACCACAGAAAAAGCGCGGGATAGAACAGAAATGACAGAAGTGCAAGTGCTACCCTCTGCTTTCACCTTCCATTTTTATCGGACTAGGATAGCTATATCTGACTATTCTTATATTAAATAGAGATAGCGGATAAATGTTAAAATCGGACAAAATTTTCTATCCACTTGCACGTCTCGGGTTGTCTCTGTTATTATTGGTCTTTTCCATTACTTGTAGCATACTGATGAGAACATAACAAGTTCAAAACCAGTCTATGTCTAGTGAGAAATTGACAAATGATCTTGGCCAGAGACAACCACGAGACGTTCAAGTACTTATATTTTTTCTATTCGGAATATTGCACTGGTCTACTGTTTGGGAAGATTAGAATAGATGGCGTGCGCGTTGATGAGCCGTGATTTAAAAAAGCGCGCGAAGCGTTTTGTTGGCTGTTGTTATATTTTCAATTACATTTTAATGAAGAAATAAAACAAAACAGGTAAAATAATTCGTTTATTGATAGATAATAAATAAAATAACAAGCCACAACAAATGCAATAATTATGAAGATATTTTAAATAATCTAAACCACAGAAAAATAAATGGCTAAACAAAAAGTCAAACATTTTACAATCAAATAACGATTATAATACTTTCTTGAACAGTTACCTATGTAATACAAAACCTATATGGTAAGTACAAAAAATATATAGTTAAGCCTACCAATAAGAAAAAAAATGTACATTTGCTTCCCAACATCCCAGATATTTTTTTTTTTTTTTTTTTTTTCAAATCAAAATTTATTGACCACGTTTACATTGGTGCATAGTTTCATAAACATTTATAATACTTTATAAATACAACTAGATAAAAAGTATCTGTGTGTGTATAACAAATATTTACAATATTCAATTTGTTTAGTAATTCACAATAATCATTAGTCTTAAAATATATGTATTATGTATAATAATTAAATAAAAGGTGATTCCTGGAACTGTACAATCATATCAAATTAGATTCTTAAAAATAATATGTACCTACCTAACAGAAATTTAAAAAAATTTTAACCCTATTTATTTGATAACAAATTTGAAAAAACAGTCTTATTTGATTTAATAAATTTAGTTACTTTTTTCTTAAACAGATTTGTGTTGTTTATTTGTTTTATTTGATAGGGTAAATAGTTGTAAAATTTAGGCGCAAAATAATTTATAAACCTATGTGTTTGTGTTCTGCTACTTACAGGGATGTTCGTATTTAAATTAGCTTTACCTCGAGTGTCATAGGTGTGACAGATTTGCTTATTTAAAATCAATTTATGTTTATAAAAAAACATGAGAACTGATTTGGCATACAATAGCTCTAAGTTGAACACGTCAAATTCATTAAAAAAGAAGATCTGTAGAATATTGCTTATTTTTTGTTAATATTACTTTGATTAAATATTTTTGGGTAATTCTTAAAACCTCAAGATTTGTTAAATATGTACTACCCCAAATTATTATTCCATAGCACAGTATTGATTCAGCCAAGGCATGGTACAGTGTTTTTAATATATAATTCGGTAATATGTCTCTGAGATGATAAAATTTCAAAATTAACAATCGAAGTTTCTTGTTTAAATTGTTGATATGCTCTGTCCATTTGAGGTTCTGATCTATAGTTAATCCAAGGTATTTTATGTTAGTTACAGCTATTATCTCTTGCGTACATGAGCAATTATCGGAAAGTTTATTGAGAATACAATTATTATAGTTGTGCAAATGGATTTTTGTTTATATTTGGAAGATATTTGTCATAGATACTAAAACATATAAATTTTGTTTTTTCCATATTGATTGTTAAGAGATTTTCGGAAAGCCATTGTTGAACTTTCGAAAATTCTTCAATTGTTAATTTTTTTTACTTCTTCCCAACTAGTACCTTCCATTAGAAGAACAGTGTCATCAGCATACGATATAATTTTGCATTTCGTATCTAGAAATAAAAGTTCATTTATATAAATTAAAAATAATGTTGGCCCTAGAACGGTTCCTTGAGGTATACCATATTCTAATTGTTGTTTAAACGTACTGAGTTGATCACCGATTTTAACACACTGTTTTCTGTTTTGTAAGTAACTATAAAATATGTTATTAGCTACACCTCGTATACCATAATCATTTAGTTTTTTCAATAAGGATGTTGTGAGACACTGTATCAAATGCCTTGGCTAAATCGAGAAATACCGCAATCTGTTTTTTTGTTGTTTTCAATGGAATTGTATAATGTATTTGTCACCATATACATCGCATCGTCAGTACTCATGTTTTTCTCTAAACCCAAACTGATATCTTGACAATATATTGTTACGATTTAAGTGATCTATTAGCCTTGATTTTAAACACATTTCAAATAGTTTACCAATATTGTTTATTACAGATATAGGCCTGTAATTGCTAGTCAAAGATTTTTTTCCCTTTTTTAAAAACTGGTGTTACAACAGACAGTTTTAGTGAATCTGGAAATATGCCATTCTGTAGACCTAAATTGAAAATATAAGTTAAGGGTAGTGCTACATCTCCTTTTATAAGTTTAAGTATTTTAGCAGAGATTTTATCATATCCTGGCGCTGCCGTGTTTTTTTAACTCATTTATGTTTTTAATTATTTCCTCTTGTGAAATGGGATTAAGAAATATACTATTAACAGATATTTCCCTATTTTTTAATGTCTTATTTACGTTAATTTTATTTGCCATGTCTTTACCAATATTTATAAAATAATTGTTAAAAATGTCTGAAATTAAGTTTACATCTTTTACATTTTCGTCATTATGTTCAATTTCAACTATATTATGGTTTTTACCCTCATTCAATCCATCTTTTATTGTGTCCCATAATTTTTTCATATTATTTTTATTTTCCATTATCTTATTGCAGTAATATTCTTTTTTTTACCTTTTTTATTAAGTTATTTATTTTGTTTCTGTAATTCTTATATCTTTCTAAAAGTTTCACATTATTTTTGTTTCGATTTACCTCAAGTTTTAATTTATCTCTTATTCGAATTGATTTTACTAAGCCTATTGTTATCCAAGGTTTTATTTTTTTTTCAGAAGATTTAACCTCAATTGTTCGTGTAGATATTTCCAAATGTTGCAAAAACCTGCTTGAGAAATATTCATATGCCATGTTTACATCATTTATATTATATAATTCCTGCCATGTATCATTTTTTATCGATTCTTTAAGTAATTGATTATTTATTTTTATTATTTTTTGATTATTTTGTAACTTAATTTCATTTTCATTTTTAATGCATTCTATTTTTACTATGATTGGAAAGTGATCTGTAATATTATTTAGTAATATTATTGGAACTATATTTATAGTATTTGTTTTATTGGGTGGTAATTTTATAAAAAAATGATCCAGACAGGAACTAGTATCATTTACAACTCTTGTGGGATTGTTTATGTAGGGATAAAAACCATTTTCAACCATTATATTTAAGTATTCATTGGTAATATTTTCTTGTTTTTTTTATTAGATCGATATTAATATCTCCGAGAAGTATGTCAACTGTGTTTTTCTTTTTGTTATTTTTTAGTATTTGATCTAATTCTAATAGGAATGTGGCAGTAATTGTAGATGGCAATCTATAAACTGCGGTGATGTTAAAAATGACATTGTTTATTTCGACTAGTAAGTTTGTAAACGTATTTTCGGTAAATTTAATAGTAGTAAAGTCTGGTAAATATTGCTGTTTTACATAAACAATCACACCGTCGTTTTGATTGTGATTTCCCCCTGAGGAGTAAATATTATAACCTCGTATGTTAAAATGTTCTGTGCTAGTTATATTCCAGGTTTCTGATAAGACTATTATTTCAAATGTTGTTACCAAACTTTCTAAAAGAATCATTAAATTATCAAAATTTTTTTTAATACTCCTAATGTTTAAATGAATAATATTTATTGTATCTAAATTTATTTTATTTTTTATTAGTTCATTGGTATGATCACTTACTACATAATTTTTTATATCAGTGTTTTTTATCCAACTCGGAATTAAACTCTATATTGTTCATACAAAAACGTTAGATATAAAAATATATGAACGAGAAATAAAAACTATACAAAATGTGATAAACAGAGTACAGGACCGTAATTTGTTATTTAAGTAAATACTAAATTAATTTATACCTAAAAACTGAAATATTTTATAGTAAATAACTAAATTTACAAATATTATATCCTAATTAATATTCTCAAACTAACAATAATTTTAAACTTATCTAAAGACTAAAGAAATGAATTAATAACTGAAAAGATGCTCTTTGCTCATATATCGGTTAGATCTATTTGTGAATATTACCTGATACATCAAATTATTATTATTTGTATATTATTGATTCAGTAAATTATTTATTTCTGTTTCATTAGAGATGTTATGTTTCTTATTTTCAATGTATACAAAAACATTGCCTTCAAAGATACGTACTGATTTTCGATATATGTATCAACATCGATTAATGCTACACATTATTTATACAATGTGGTCTGCAATTTTACAATACTTTTAACAAATATAATAGTAATAATATTTAATTGCTTAGGTAAAGCTTACATTAACAAAACATATTACAAACACTGATAGGTTTTTACAAATAAATATATCCTACACAAGAACGAAGAAGTACTTGCTCGTAGGTACATAAATTATATACCTAATTAATAATTATTGGGTAAATATAAACATATTAGGTAGGCGCATATGAACATATTACAGTTTCAAGCAACATCAATACTTGAAATTATAAAAAAACATTAATAATAGCATTAAAGTTATCAAGCGATAAGAAGCTAATAAAATAAAACATATTTATTTATTTCATAGTTTGCAAACTGTTTCTGACTGCTGCTGGAACAAACCTCATATCAACAACTATCGATGCTGGAATGTCCTCAGCTTATGTTTAGATTTCTTTGCATCCTTACGATTCTGGATGTTTTCTTGGTTTTTTCTCTCACACCACCAAGGAATCCCAATTTTCCACACAACTTTCACGATCTCCCTGGTTACAATTTCATAATGGTCAGAACAGGAATACCATGAGAAGTTCACATTATTAAAGATGAATTCAGTGACATTAACAGAAATCTTGGGTTTATAGCAAAAGGTGTGTGTAGTGATACATCAGGAACATATTTTATTCCCATCATTTCTTACCAAATTTTAGACCTAACAAGAAGGAAACAATTTCATTTAAATACCTTTAAAACACAAAACACAAACTTACTTTTGGTCATTGACTGGAAAATAGTGCATTTCTTCCACCTGTTCTACATTGAATCTATAAATACGACAATGTTTTTGTGGCATGGTTATAACAAAATTATATGCTACACTAACACTAATAAAACGCTCAAATAAAATAGTATTTAAAAGTCACAGTATTTTACAGTTCGTAATCCAGTATAAAATAAAAAACGACACACACTACACAATATCAGCATCAAAACAAACAATATGGCGACTGTCCAACATCAACGATACGTTTCTTTAGGACATTTGAAATCTTCCCAAACTGCAACAAAGAAGGATTAATTGAGAAACACCTATCTACAACAAGGATGGAAGTATGCAGTAATTATACCTAAAACCGAACACACTTTTATATGTACTTGAATGTTTCGTGGTTGTCTCTGCTTGCAGCTTTAATTCAACGCAGGTCGGGGCTAGTTATTCGTCTTTAAATAATTATTCATATTTGTTAAAAACTAGTAACTATTAATCCATAAACATTTATGAATTAAATCCCTAGAAATTTTTCTATAAGCTTATGTAACTTCTATTAAGTTTATTTTTATTGTTTAACCTAAATTTTAGAAACTGCCATCTTTTTGATATACTACGAAGGATATATTAATTTCTTTTATCCTTTCATTTATATTAACGTCCCAGCAGGGTTTATCACATTACTATTCTTCCACACAACCAGGATTTATACTCGTAATACCTCAACCCTTGTTTGTTATTGCCAATTCAGATTACAACAGAATCCTTATACAAAAAATAATAAAATGATATCCATGAGTAAGAAGTACATATGTTATGTTTAACAATGCTATAGCTGAGTAAGCATATCTCGGCCATAGATTCCTCAGAGTGACATGTTGATAAAGTAGAGCACTACTGCGTTACCATGCGGCAACTACCGTCTTCGCCGCTATCAGCTAATGAACTTGCAAATCTACAAACACTGCCGAACGTGTGGGCTACCGCGTTTACATGGCAAATACTCGTGTTGCATTTATGTCGAAAGCTATTGTTCGATAGTTAGTACATGAAAAACTAGCAGCACTTTCTCGTGATATGCATTGATTTACTTTACTAGACTAAAAGGTCTTGGAAAATATTATGTAGGAAAATATTTTATGATTTATTTTTAAACACCCAATAAATAAATGGTCAAATTAATTTTTAGATCATTTATTAAGCCAAATAATTTGTCTTTCTTAATTTATTGAATACTATTTCATATAGTACAAATGCAGTCAATTCGTATAATACCTGGCGCAGTATTCCATAAATGGATATAACGTGAACTATAGATATAGTTGTACTTACAGTCCATACGAATGTTACACATTTTTATACTATACTAATCCAAATCTTCCAACTAAAGTTTCACATTGGTATGTTCTTATGCGTTTATAAAAATGAAAAGGTGATTAGTTCAAGAATGCGTTTGTTATGTTTAATACTTTTCGAAACATTTCCCTTTCTGTGGAAAATAATTGTCAAACAAGAATCGCCGAAGAAAGGGTGAGGCAAACTATTCAGTGTGGCAAAAAGAGGACACTCACTGTTGGGGGAAACGTGTAACAGATGACACTAAATTCTGAATTAGGTTGGAACCTTTGACGTGAAGCTAACACTGAAGGGCGGTTTTCCACAATACACCAAAACACCACTATACTGCATTCAAATTGTATGTTTTTGCGATTTATGGAAAACCACGTTAGTATTACGCTAAGTGAGTTTTCAGTCTTAGAAAGTTATATTTGCTCAGGAATTAACAGACTACAACTAATAAATGGAGTTGACTTTTGCCAAACGATTTTTGAAATAAACAAATTAATGTCCAAATATTGGGTAATGAAGCATCATATTTATTTTTGACATGATCATTGATCATGTCAATAAACAAAATTGTTACATTCATAGAATCATATAAACTTTAAACTTAAACAGTAGTTGACAATATGCCGATCGTAATTGTAAAAGAAAAGCGATACCTGTTATAAAACCGTTATATAAAAAAAGATAATAAAATATTAATTTCATTTTATAAGCCTGTTTCTCTGGTACTCGCACCCTCAAAAATACTAGAAGCAGTTGTTAAAAAACAAATTTTGGGTTATTTAGGAAGTAAAAACATCCTTACAAATTCCAGTACTTCTTTCGCAAAAATGACATCACATCAGGTGCTACGTTTGAACTGCTAGATAACATAAATAATGTAATAGAAGCAGAATTGTCTTTTGGGATAATCTGTGATTTATCTAAGCTGTTTGATTCTGTGGATCATACTCCCATCAATATCAAATATAGAGTACCCCAGGGTTCCATTTGAGGACCATTATTATTTCTAGCATATATTAATGATCTAGTTTACAATTATTCATCAATATAATTTTCACCGTACGCAAATGACACAAGCAACTCATATATTGATAAATTAATCATAACAAAAGAAAACATCGATATACCTGACTGGTTCACATTTAACAAATTATTACGTCCCTTGGAAATGATCGTCAACATGTTTTTTAACCGAACAAAAATATACCGTAAAATACATTGATCTCAAACATAGGAAACATCGAACCCGTTTGCAGTACGAAACTTTTAGGTTTGCATGTTGATGAAAAACTTGATTGGAAACTTCACATAAATTCAATCAATACGAAATTATATAGTACAGTTTTCGTCATAGGAATTATAAAAAATTGTATCAGTTTTGACGCAGCGAAGACAATATACCTTGGTGCTATATTTCATCATGGAATATGAAATTGAGTTGGGAAATTCAACAAATATGAACAGTACATTTTTAATTCAAAAGCGTGCCATCCGTAGCCTATGTGGCCTGACTCATGTCGCAATTTATTTAAATTATTACAAATCGTCACTTAACTAACCCGTAAATATATCGCTTATCCTTGGTAATATTTAAAAGAATTGCAATTTAGTAACACCATAACAAATCCATACACACACTCACGCACGCACGCACGCGCACACGCATTGTTAATAAGACGTACCTAATTTGCAGTAAATTTTATTTGTCCCATTTTTTATTAGTTACAAATCATTTTCAGCATAATCGCTCTCTTTTATCTGCATCTGCATCTCAATTGAAATACATATTAAAGCCAATAAGTTAATGCATCTGTCAGTACTTTTATTTCAGTTTACATGAAGAACATTAATTACTGTGTTGGTTTGCCTCGGTAAGAAATGGTCTACACAATTAACTTTTTTCGCCTTCGACTCAAAACCAGAATATTGTATTTATGGCAGATGTTTAAGTTAACTTAAGCAATTATATTGCAATTTATAAATATTTTTTTACTCCAACAGTTTACACTAGTTATGAGGAATATTATAAAGGACCGGAAATGTATTCCATTTTTCAGAGCCGGCATCTATAATACAAATATAAACACTAATAAACACACCGCAAAAGAATCCATGTAGTGTGTTTATCTACCTGTAATATATGCAACTAGTACAACTAATATCGAGGCAGGAAGTTGCGGTACACAACTCGCTGAAAAGGGCGCTAACATACTGGTGTGATTTATGCACTTGGCTGGGGTCTCGTGCGTAAAACATCACACTACTTTCCATGCTCGTTATGTAATATACTTTTTTTTTTTGTTAAATATTATTTATGTATTACGTAGGTATATTATTAATACGTTTTTCATGATTTTATTCAAGAAATGCTGTTTTTAACGTTACTGTTAAGGTTCTGAAATATTTATTTGTTCTCTTCTCATAAAAAAAATACTTTTGGTTTTTGTGGTTTATATTATAAAATTAAAAAACATTTTCATCATGCTGAATTTTCTTCAATGCTCTATAAGTTGACTAGTTATAAGTAGAGCTGTCCGAGGTCACCTGACCGACAGAGCCGTCATATGACTCATATGTTTACATCATATCATAATACTTGAATAAGTACAGTAAATGGAAATAAATTTTAACAATAATGTTACATTTTATAAAAATTTGTATAAAACTCACCCTTTTAAGCAGATTTATGAAGTAGTTTGGTTGTCGTCATCACAAAGTGGGGAAGATCTATAGTATAATAGCATCAGGTATGTTTCTACAGCTGTCTCTGTCAGCGATGTTCGCTTTGGTGAAAAAATATGTTTGTATTTTGAAAATGACCGTTCGACATCTACGGATGTAATACAGGCATAAGTAAAACAATCTGTGAACTCACTTAACGAAGTTGTAGATGCACCATCACAAATTTGTCTTAATTTGCTAAAATCAGGATCTTTCTGTAATACACTCTCGAATTTTTCACTAACGCGATTATTTTTTGCGTCATTTATAGCCTGTAGCTGTGTTTTTACGTCGTCCACTATTTGCAGCGATTCCACTAACGACAACGAACTATTTTGCAATTTTTCTATTGCGTCGTGTAGTCCCCTATAATTGTTATTAATACTTTTTAAATCTGTTTCAAGGGAAACGCCTTGAAAGCTTGTCTGGCTTTCCCTAATAGCTGCAGCCTCGTTAGGGTTATTTGTTGAAAATATTCAGCATAATAAAAAGCCGTGGAAATGTTGGTTTAAGAGGGTCCAGTACACGTACTATAATATTTAAAATAGAATTTTTTTTACAATCTGTCGTCTCGTCAATACATAACCAGAGCCGTGTATTTTTTAATCCACATTTAATCCTATTTACAATGTCTTCACGAACAGCTGGAATATATCTACATAACGATGTACGACTTGGTAAGTTCACCTGGGGATTGTATTTATTCCAAAACTCCCGAAATGGTTGTTTATCCAGTATGTGTAGCGAAATATTACAGGCTATTAACATTAACAATAAATCAAACATAAACTGAGTTGTCAAAGGCATGCCATTTTTTTATTTTGATGTTGCACGGTATAGATATGACGACGACAATCTGTTTTGTGCCAGCACATTAAGTCTTGATTGCAAACTTTACAAATTATTTTGCATAAATTTATTCACTGTGTCCGCGTACGGTCGTTTATTACGCTTTGGCGCGTTTGACATTATGTATAATTTATAGGTACAACCTCACGCATTAACCTTTCAAATAAAACTGCAGAGTAAATCACTTCTAAATCGGCACGTGTGACGACAGCGCAAGACCGTGGCTGTACTCCAGGCACATCGGATAGCTCTAGTTATAAGTAAGCCTGGACAAGGTCATTAATCCTACAGAGACGTACTGGGTATGCATCATATCATAATACTTGAATAAGTACAATAATAAAAACAAAATTATTTTATATATTGTGATGTATGTTTTTGTACTATTTCGTTCGCTTTAAATTCTTTTTTATGTATTTCCTTATATTTTTGTAAGCTTAGTGCTGCACATGTATGTTTTTGTACTATTTCGTTCGCTTTAAATTCTTTTTTTATGTATTTCCTTATATGTTGTAAGCTTAGTGCTGCACATTATTATTAAACTGTTAAATGACGTTCACACATGTACATTGTATATCTAAGTCATAACTAATAATAAATAAATAAATAAAATAAATGGAAATAAATTTTATTAATACTGGTACACTTTATAAAAATATGTACAAAACTCACCTTCTTAAGCAGATTTATGAAGTAGCTTGGGTGTCGTTATCACAAACTGGAGCACTTCTATAATAACTGTGTAGCATCAGATATGTTTCTACAGTTGTCTCAGTAAGCGATGTTCGCTGTGGTGAAAAAATATGTTTGTATATTAAAAACGACCGTTCGACATCTACGGAAGTAATACAGGCATAAGTAAAACACTATGTGAACTAACTTAACGCAGCTGTAGATGCACCACCACAAATTTGTCTTAATTTGGTAAAATCAGGATCTTTCCGTAATACACTTTCGAATTTTTCAATAACGGGCTTTTTTTCGCGTCATTTATAGTCTGTAGCTGTGTATTTACGTCGTCCACTATTTGCAGCGATTCCACTAACGACAACGAAGTATTTTGCAAATTTTCTATGGCGTCGTGTAGTCCTCTATAATTGTTATAAATAGTTTTTAAATCTGTTTCAAGGGAAACATCTTGAAAGCTTGTCTGGCTTTCCTTAATAGCTGCAGCCTCGTTAGGGTTGAACTGTAGTATCACAGCTTTTATTTGTTGAAAATATTCAGCATAATAAAAAACTGCCTTCAACCACGTTCCCCAACATGTAAGAATCGGCTCTGGTGGTTCCGGAATACCAGGACACAGTGTGAAATGCTCGAAGTCGTTTAGGAGATTTGAGAAATACTTTTTTTGTATTTCCTATTGATGCATCTACCTCTGGAAAATATTTTCGAATCGTTTCTGCTACAAGATGGAACGCATGCACTTTACACGTAACATGTAAAAACCTACAGTCGTCTCTTTGAAGAAAACGGCCCACCAAATGCATTGTCGCAGCACCGTCGGTCACAAACATCAACACTTGACTTGTTGACAGTTTAAATTTTTCGAAAGTCTCCAACACCACCACCCGCGTAATTGTTTCGCCAGTACACGCAGTTAGTCTTTTGCTAGCTAGTGGAAATGTTGGTTTAACAGGGTCGAGTATACGTACTATAACATTTAAAATTGAATTTTCTTTACAATCTGTCGTCTCGTCAACACATAACCACAGCCGTGTATTTTTTAATGCACATTAAATCCTATTTACAATGTCTTCACGAACACTTGGTACATATCTACGTAACGATGAACGACTTGGTAAATTCACCTGGGGATTGTATTTATTCCAGAACTCCCGAAATGTTGGTTTATCCAATAGGCACAAGGAAACATCACAGGCAATCAGCATTAACAGTAAATCAAACATAAACTGAGGATCCAAAGAAGACACGCCATTTTTTTTATTTTTATGCCGGTTACTATTGACATGAATTTTGCAGCCGTATTTATTCTAGCACATTAAGTCTTGATCACAAACTTTACAAATTATTTTACATCCATCATAGAATAAATCCGGAAATTCACCGATAAATTTATTCATTTTATCAGCGTACGGTCGTTTTCTACTCTTTACGCTCAACATTATTTATTATTAGTACGCTATGCATCGACCGATAGATAACAACTGAAGTGTGTCGTGTCATCGTCATCGTAAACAAGCGCACTATGGCATTGGTATTGCGCCCGACCCTTATTGTACCATCGCTTGGCCAGGCTTAGTCATAAGTCTGCGAACGTCCATAAGTGGCTTGCTGATTATAAGGAAAAACAATTTTTATTTATTCTGATAGAAGTACTAAAATTAGCAGGTCTTCATAAGTATGCAAAGTATTTGTTGTAGCTAAAGTATAGGTATTAAAAAAATAATGTTTTGCTTGGATTAGTATCAACCTTATATGTAAATATAACTATTTTTAAAATAAAAAAAATCTGATAGAATTGAACTAAATCTCATAATTTTATGTCGGAAGGTGGTCTTTTCATCTTTAGCCAGTGGCAACATTGGTGTGACATTAATTTTGAGGTAAATGTCGTTGTCTTGTTATAATGAAATTGTAATCATTTGACGATCTTTTTGTGCCTACTGTGCCCAATGTTTAGCAAAAATTTATTAAAATATGTAAATGCTGCATTATCTATGTAACATTAGCATATTTTACCAAGCTTTCCTATAATAACAGTACAATATTTTGAGTGCATTTTCCGGAACGTAAGAACTTTTGACTATGTAATTGAACATAAAAAACAATTTATATACATATGATTTATAGATATCAAGAGCAATAACAAAATAGCCTATTACGTTTCCTAGTTATCAAGATGAAAACTAAATAAAATGCAATTAAAATTGGTGAACACGTTAGTATAAACGACTCGAAATACAATTACAATAAAAAAACAAATTTGCTTTTTATATAAAACATTTTATAATATCTCTCTTATAAAATATAAAATTTCTGGCTTAATTGTAAACAACAAAGACTTGTTATAAAAATATTCATTTTTTTTGTGTGAATATTATCATTGTAAAGAATAATAACAAATGACTGTCGGCTCACATAAATAAGGAGATCCGAGTGGCACAATCTGTTAGGTGGTCAGTCTATTAGTTGAGAATGTCCGCTAAGCATTGTTTACTTGATGGGGATTAATGGTCATTGCCAGTTGCCTCCCGAGACCAAGCACAAATATCTAAAACATTTGCATTAGCTACCGCACCAACTACTTATCTTCTTTCTGTGGTTTTTTAAAGTCAATTTTAGAATAATTCTATATCTGCAAGCAAAATCGCAATACCCGAAATGGTTTGCTATTAATCACTTTAATTATCTATTACTCTTTATAGCTTTGTTATTAAAATTTGCTAAAAATTAACATTCTTACTTGTGATGTCATTTCTTTTTAAAACTTTTATGTTCAATCTATACGGTTGCGTAAAAGCCATAACTCTTCTAATGATAATTAATTAATGTTAGCAGGGGTGGGTCTACGGGGCAGCCTAGAAGGGCCCAGGCCTAATAATTTTTTAAACTGCATTTTAAAATAAATATGTAAATTGCGTTAGCAACAAAAAATTGTCAGAAGGTTGGATATATCCAGCGAAAAAATTTCATGTACAGTGTGCGGCAAGCGTATGAATCGGCCCTTGTGACAGTAAACGACTAAAAGAATAATTTTGACGTTACAAATTAGGTACATTTGTGAATATTATGACGTCATTCTGAAATCTCGACTTATCGAAACATGTTGATAACATAGCATCAGGAAAAACGTTATTGGAAGGCCTTTGTCTTATTATCGACATACGTTGTTTTAAACGTCTAATGGAAGACAGAGATTGCTGATGATATCTACGTTTAACTTATTCATGCACCTAATATAGAATAGGAATGCAGAGTGGTACCTGGTGAATACAGTGGTTTTAACCCATTATCACAGTATATGACAAGTGATTTGTGATCATTAATAATTAGAATAATGACAATAATAATAGTCTGAGGGATCACGTGTCCTTCTTGCGTATGAGAGGTTATTTACGCGCCCCGTTATCAGGAAAAATACCCGCCGTACTAGCCACACTTCCACCACCGCAAATAGCAGCTGACGGGGAACATCTCATAGGGTACACGAAGTTGATTTAAGGACGAGGGTATGCCTTAATAACAGGGCTATCCTAAAGCCAAAAGACCTGGCTTGAATGGACGCGGTCACCGATGAGGAACTCCCAAAAGATGCAAACATTTGGAAAATTAACTACGCCATTAACAACACCGCAAAGCAATTGACGAGTTTCCTCGCGGTTGGACCTCTCGCGGAGAACGCCCCGCGAGAAGTTAAATACTCTAAGTGGGGCCGAGAAAGCTAAGGGGCGTGTAAAAAAGATCGAATACAAGATACAGTCGGCGAGACAATTTGTTTTTCGTATCCAGAATGCGGTGGAATATATAGCAACAGGCTTTCTGTTATCCAAAAAATCCGGTATATAGCAGCCAGAAGTGTGTCCGTATGGACGAAGTCCAACTAGATCTTGTTGGTACTAAGAGCTTCGCTGCTCCAGACGGCATAAACGACTGGTGGTAGAAAAAGTTTCCTTCCATTCACCGTCATCTGTTTCGAGTTTTCCACATATGATTCAACTAGGGGCAGGAGATTCTGGAATGGTTTATTGAGGGGCGTACCCGATTATAGGTCGATCACTTGCTCAACTCCTGCTACAAGATATTTACACGTATCTTGTATGCTAGGACATTGAGGTCTGCTAATCCAGTTCTCCTGCAGAAACACGAGAAGTGTGGTGCTAAAAAAGGCATGGCAGATTACAAGGACAGCCTGCTGAGAGACCGCTGTATAACACAGGATTCTGTGGAATACCAGCGGAATCTATCAATGGCCTGGATTGATTACCGCAAGGCATTTAATACATCTCACTAGCATTAATGCACTTTCTCTGAGTACCTTGTGTTACCAGTCCCACTAGAGAGATATACAGCTGCTGCCGCTCTGGAGAACGCGATTCGCCATAACATCTGGTGC